>VWZS01002574.1:2334768-2494789 GCA_013397075.1 Rhabdornis inornatus
GGGGGGAGGAGGAGGACGGCGAGGAGGAGGAAGAGGAGGAGGAGGAGAAGGAGGGAGAGGCGGGAGAGAAGGGCGACTGGGAGGGAATGTGTAAGGATGGGAAGGAGGTGGAAGGATGGGAGATAAAGGGATGGGAGGAAGATGGAGGGATGGGGAAAATGGAGAGGTGGGAGATAGAGGAAGGTGAAAGGCTGGAAGGCTGAAGTCAGGGGGAGACAGCAAGATGGAAGATGGAGAGATGGGAGGAAGGTGGAAGGATAAAAGATGGAGAGACGGGAGACATGGAAGATGAAGGAATGAGGGAGGTGGAGAGATTGGAGGCAGAAGGATGGAAGGATGGGGAAAATGGAGGAGAAATGAAGAGGTGGAGGGGTGGAAAATGGAGGGATGGGAAGATGGAGAGATGGAAGACTGAAATCAGAGGGAAACAGCAGAATGGAAGATAAAGGGATGGGGAAAAGATGGGAGGATTAAAGATGCAGAAACAGGAGAGATGGTCGATGAATACATGGGAGGGAGATGAAGGGATGGAGGAGACGGAGAGACTAGAGATAGAGGGATGGGAGGAAGACAGGTAGATGGAGGGAGGAAGGGCTTTTTGGAAGACAGGGGAAATGATGGAAATGCTGGCCCAGGGGGACTTGAACTCCCTGAAGGGGCAGGGCTGGGTTTGGAGGAGGCCACCAAATGCCACATGCCTTGCTCTGCCCCCAGTGGGGGTACAGAAGGGCTGTGCTCCCACAGGGGCTGGGAGGACAGGGGGCCCTGCAAGGCACAAAAACCAGCCTGGGCAGACCCTGAAGGCACTGCCCCACATCTCTGCCTGTCGGGGAATGCGTCAGCCCAGGAGCAAGTGACAAAGCAAAGGACAAACAGAGCAAAACAGATTTCTGCACCCGCAACATGTATGGGGGCTGCTCAAGAATTTGTGGCTTATCAACATCATCTCATTTTTAACGGGAGGTGGGGTTCAAGTTCTAGGAGGACAAGGAAATCATAAGTAATCTCCTTCAGTAATATAATGACATTTTCTTTGCATTAAAAAAAAAATGTAGTGGTCGGAATATTTATGTCTATCTCAACTGTGCATTTCCAAGGCAAATCCAAGATTTTCTGTGTCCCAAAGCCAAATATGGGTCAAAAGAAAGCTAATTTTGAATAAAGCTATGAAATAACCCAGAACAATTTTATGGCCCAGACCATCCTTGCAGTGAATTTAACAGCTAAATTAGATACCCTTATGAAGATACTCTTACCTTCCTAGACTAATGGTTAAAAACTTACTCCTCATGTGGATAAAAATGTCCCTAACTTCTCATTAGTGCTTAAATGGAGGCCTTTTTAAATGAATATTATAGCTCACTGGTATTTTCTTAGAAATATGATAGTCAAGCTATCTTCTGTTTTTATGAAGCGTTCCTTGCACAACATAAAATGCACTGAGTGCCAGGAAAAATAAAAAGAAACTTCCAAGGAGAAGGCTCTAAGATGATTTAAACAGATTACCCCAGCGTTGTTTTGGGACAGGGGTAGAAGCTTTACCACAGGTCTGGGTGGTCTGGAGGTAGACAGCACATCTGATAATGTAGAGAAGGGAGAGGTTTATAAATCCCTTTTTCTTCCTATCCATATTTTAGTGCTTTGCCCTTTTTTAACACAGGGCTATGGCAGCATAGGCACTGCCCTCAGTGGGGTAAAGGCTGAGTTTAATAATGAAGATGGGGATGGAGTAAATCCTGGCCACCTCTTCCAGATGAGCGTGGGATGGGACTCTCCTGCCTCCTTTCCTTCTCCAGTAAAAAGAATTTTAGCTTCCACCCCTTTTCCCAGGCAGGAAGAAGTGAACTGGGCAGTGCCCTGTGCTGCACTGACATAGAGCCTGACTGCCCATCAGCCTATAAATAGTGCAGGACCTGAACAGGACAGAGGGCTGTCAGACCTGGCTAATCCCAGCTCCCTTAAGCCACTTTACGCCAGCCTCGAGAGGCTTAAAGCCACAGCTGTGTGCCCAGGTTTGCCTGGCACCCGGGGCAAAGGACTTCACTGGACACACGTGGTCCCAGGGACCACCAAGCTCAGCTGCCATGCCTGAGTGGAATTAATTTTGCCTTACAAAAAACGGTGTAAATTTGCCCTTAAATGTTCAGCCGTGTAAAATAACAGAGACCCAAGCAAGCAAAATCTGAGGGCGGCTGAAGTTTAGCGCCTCATCTCCCTCCATCTGGCACCAGATCCAGCTGAAACAATTCCCCGACATCATATTGAGGCTTGATTCACCCTCCCCATAAACCATCTCCAAATGATTTAGGGTGACTCAAGAAAACAGAACCCCCCTTTGCCTGGAAGGGATGGCCAGGCTGCACACAAACATGGCAGGGACCTCTTACTCCTTTCACCATCATCACCTCCACCCCATCCAGCCCCACAGCCCCTGGGTTGAGATTTGGTGCTTTAAACTAGGCTAAAATTTCCATTTTCCCAGATATAACATCTGGAATTTATTTTCTTCCCCAAGAGGCCTGCACAGTGTGACTGGGAGAGAGAATAATCTGCAGTGCTGGTAATTTGTATGGATCTGGGATGCAAACACCCCAGGCTGCCTGCCTGGATTTGCCTGGCTCTGGGGGTGTTTCTGCCCGCTGGTGTTCAGCTCACTGAGCAATTGTGTGCTTGTGGTTATAAAATGCAGCAGGTCTCCTCTGAAGGAGGGGGTTTGGGCAGGGCAGATGGCAGCCAGAAGGAATGCCAGCACGGATGTTGTTCCAGAAGCTCTGGTCTCACAAGGGAGAAGCTGGGGCTGGACAGAGCCATGGCTGTAAATTGCTCTTTTCTTTCTATGCAAAGAAATAGAGATAGAGTCCTTGAAAGGAAGAAATGCAGCCTGGCTTCCTGCAAGAGCCATTGGAAAAGCAGATCCAAGATTGGTGGTTGTCCTCTAAAAGGCAGTCTGTGGACAGAGTGGAGGCTGTTAGGTTTCCTTCTTCCTATGTTCAGGCTTTCAGCTCCTTCCACATCAGCTTTGGAGGCTTTGCTGAGGTTTTGCACCCTGATATTTCAGCATTTACCATCTGCTGGGAGTGGACAAGCTCGAAACACCAAGGCACTGTCCATCCTCTGCTCGTGAACACATCGTGCATCCCGTGGCAATCCTGGCTGCTGGTGCACACAGAACAGGAATTCCCATTGCAGCTAAACCCCAGATTAACTGGTGTTAAAACAGGGTGGGATTCTCTGCTGTACATCCCAGGGGTTTCTAGAGCATGTTTACCTGGAGCTGGCTTTGAGGTCAAACTTTCCAGATCCCTGGGTTTACATGCCGTGATCCTCCCAGTGTGTTTGCCTGGAAACACCTGGCCCAAGACACCAAAGAGGAAGAGACCATAGGATTATAGAATCCCAGACTGGTTTGGGTTGGAAGGGATCTTAAACATCATCTCATTCCAGCCCCACTGCCATAGGCAGGGACACTTTCCACTAGACCAGTTTGTTCAAAGCCTCATCAAACTGGCGTTGAGCACTTCCAGGGATGGAGTAAATTTCATGGACTTTTAACATGAGCAGGGTTTTCAGCTCATGCTCATGTTGTAGACCTGGAGCGGAGAAATAAAGACAGGATTATGGGACAGAAAGGCAGGGGGAGGAGGAGAAAGAGAGTATTTTGAGGTCCTGCACTCAGAACATGCTGCTGATACCTTTAAATTGGAGCCAGAGATTTAAAAATAAACTTTGGAAGTGATAACGAGACATGCAAGTCCTCCAGCCACTTGGCCAGCTGGGGACGGAGTTTGGTATCATCCCTGATGGGACAGCAGAGTACCTAGTGCAGGGTGGGCTGCTCCTTAGGATTCACCATGGTGTCATCACTGCGACCTGCCCAGCGGGGTTTAGTCACAGCCATTGGGGGCCCAAGGTGATCTGAGGTAGCAATGCTGGAGGCACAATGCTTAAAGGCCTTGAAAAATGTCCCCATTCATCCTGGGTGTCAGTGGTAGCACATGGCTCCAGACGAAGCTCTTCCAGGAACCACTTTTCCACCAAATATCTGAGTTATGGGGTTGAGGACAGCCTGAGCTGCTGTCCATCTGGGAAGCAGCCAGGGTGAACATTTCCATGCCCTGAAATATCTTTTAGCACCAGGGAAAGAGACAAACACCATTTCATCCACATCTCATCAGGGACATTGTGACATTTCTGGTGCCTGGATGCAGCATCTGTGGGGGCTGCGAGATGCTGATCACTTAAATCTCCCCCTGAGCTGAGGACGGGGCAGAGCCCAATCTAGGTCAAGCCCAAATGAGATAAGGCACCTCTGGCCTGTGGTTTAGTGCTGTTTGCAGGATGCTGCCTTGCCCCTGGACCATGCTGGGTTTTCAGCAAAGATATCTCGTGCTGTGTCAAGCTACACCAGATTGATGTGTTTGTTTTGGCAGCTGTGCACATCTCCCAGTTAGGAAAAGCCTGATTAATCCCAGGGATGGCTTTTCCTATCAAACCACAGCCACTGAGTGAAAAGAGCCCTGGCTGCCCACATCTTCTGATGGATTTAGTGGAAATGTTAAAGGAGATACCTGGATAACAGCATAAGCTTTGGATGCATCCAGAGGGTGAAAAGAGGATCAGGGAATTTAATGAGAAAATTTTTTGCTGAACCAACCCCCACCCTAGCCCTGGGGTTTATATTGGTGAGTAATTTGTTTTCATGTGGTGGTAGTGACTGGTAGTGGCATCTCCCCTGATCCCACAAAGGAGTTTCTGGTCCAGGAGTTTTCTACAGACAGGGATCCTGTTCAGTGTTGCTGCTGGTTTCTGCAAGATGACTTTCCAGTTTTTAGAGAGGAACAGATGAACCAAATGTCAGGAACTTGCGGAACCAAGTTCACCACAAGCCTCTGGATTACAGCAGGCAGCTGTCATCTCTCTTCACTGGCTTTTCCAAACTGGAGACATCCCTTTTGTACAGGCAAATCAGACAGTTTGTGACTCTGTTTAACTCTCTCCACAACGTGAGTATTTTCAGGTCAGACTCAGAATTCTGTGGGTCCTGATGCCAATTCCCTGTGCCCTTTGGGAAATCAGACTGCAGGTGAGGACAGCAGAGCTGCTCCCATCACCATGGGGACAGTGATCCATGCCCTGATCTGACTTTGGTTTATTCTCCTGCCAAGGTGGCATTTGGGTCACTGCTGCACATGTCCCAGAAAGGCAGAGCATGATTTCCAGATGACAAGTAAAATATGCTGCTCAAGCACTGTGCTTAAGGAAAATAATTCCCTGCATTTCCAGGACATTCCCTTTTCTGATTTAAATCCATCTAGAGAAGGGAAGATGTCCAGGCATTTCTATCAGGCCACAACCTGAGCATGGGCTTGGTGTCACAGCTACTCTGGCTCTGACTAGAGGTGGCCATAATGTGGCATCTGGGCTGAATATTTTGGGTATTTATTATCCATAGGTGGCAGCAGCTGCCTGTGCCGGGACGACGCTGCCCGAATCCCAAACCTGGCAATGAGTAACAGAGCCGGGAAAAGGCAGGGGAGGAGGAGGAGGAGGAGGAGCGACAGAGGGAGAAGGAGGAAAGAAGGACAAGCCTGAACACAGGTCCTGCATGCTCCCTCCTCTGCAGCAAGAGATCCTCAACAGAGAAAGAATTAGGGAAACGCCTCCGTGGGGCAGGCTCAGGCGTTGTAGCACTGTTGAGAGCTCAAGTCTGTGTTAGAGAACAGGCTGCACAGAGAAGCTGTGGCTGCCCCGTCCCTGGAAGTGTTCAAGGTCCAGTTGGACAGGGCTTGGAGCAACCTGGGTTAGTGGAAGGTGTCCCTGGAAATTGGAATGAGATGAGCTTTAAGGTCCCTTCCAACCCAAACCAATTTGTGATTCTGCTGCTGTGCCAGGACTAAGTGCTGCCTCCTTACCCAGAGAGAAAATTGCTGCACTCTCTGGTGGGGAAAGGGCTCCTGGACAACATTTTCTTGACCAAATTCCTGAACCCACTGGGATGTCACATCCCTAGAAGGAATCTGGTAGCAGCATGAAGCCATTGGGGTACCCCAAACACCCATGAGCTGGCGCATGAGTGCTGGGGGAGTCCACAGGCAGCAGCTCCTTCAGCTCTGCAGCTTTTGCTAGCTTCCAGAAATTTCTGCCAAGTTCAAAATGACCCAAAAGGCTCTTCCTCAACGGCCCACACAAATGGCAGATAACAAAAGCCAGTTGCCAGAAGCTAAAAGCCAGATTAAAAAAAAAAAAAAGAAAAGAAAAAAAAGGAAAACGTAGAAACCTTGCTGAAAAGCAAACTGGAGTGTTGCAGTCCTAGGCTCTAGCCTAGAGGCTCTAATGAGAGGAAAACCAAAGAGAAAAATCTATCCAAACCTTGTCATCTGCTCACTTTAAAAGTACTATTTCTTGATCAATATAAATGAAATGTATCTTCCTCTTTTCCACATACCTGATATGAACAGGCTTTGTCCTGGGAAACCAGGCTGGCTCCATCAATCTCCCCTGGCTGCTCTGTCCTACCCATGCTGCTCCTGCTGCATCATTAAGGCAAAATGGAATTGATTTTGAGAGGAAAAGCAGAACAAGGCACGATTTGCTGGAGACTAATACCCCTGAAGTAGCAAAGCCCCAATTCACCCCTCATGGCTGTGGGTGCAGCATCACACCCCCAGTGTAATCTGCTTAATGAGGTAATCCTTTAAAAGCAGCCCCAAATGTGGGTGTAAGTGGTGTCATTGCACAAAGGGACTGGGGCAGGTTTGTTCATTTCTGCTCTATCATTAATTAAAGCAATTAGCCTGCTCAGGCTCAGTGGGGTACGCAGCCATCCTGTACCTGCTGGGGAGAATATAATCCATTATAGAATATAATCTTTATATCAATACACTCTAATTGCTCTGTACATTACTAGGGGAATGGAGGATGCAGGAATACATCTCTAGGGAGTTGAGGAGGAACCTGAAAGAGAAACCACAGGCTACACTAAAACAAAAGTGACTTTTCATGTCTGAAGCACTGAATTTTAAGCCTTCTGTCATTCCCTTCTGGGCCAGAAAAATCTCACAAGCCTGTGGAAATCTCCATGCTGTGCAGCCAGGCAGGGCCAGAAGCAAATGGGCTGGGAGTGTGAGGACCCTGAAATCAAACCAATGATCAAACCCAGCCACACAGCACAAAAATAAAGCCTTGTGCTGGGCATGAAAACAACCACGTGGTTGTTTAAACTGCTTGTTGGAATTTGTATATTCAAAGTCCATCACAACCTGTAGCCAAATCCTTCCCTGGAAAGTGCTGGATCGGTTTTATCAGTGGGGAAGCTGAGGCACAACTGGAGGAACTCAGTCCTCAGCTGGACCACACATGTGCTTGTGTTGGCACTTAAACCTCTGGGGTAAATTTTGGAAATAGTCTATTTATTTACAGACTTGTGGTGCCAAGGCTTTCCCTGAAAGCTGTCCTGGCTGCTTTCCTGGGAAGGTGCATGCAGTGTCTGTGGCAGTGGTCAGGGTGGCCTTCTTGGGTCAGCTGGGGACATGGCTCACATGGAGTGTCCCCATGCTGGGGTGGTCATACCCCTGTGAGAAACACACCCCTGAGGGCAGCTCGGCCCTTTCACTGCCCCATGGGCTGTGCAGGGAGATCCATGTCCTGGAGCAACCCAGGGCAGCCTCCCGTGGCACTGGTTTCTCATCCTGGTGGTTAAAGAATAACCCCAGATTAATAAGAAAAAAAGACTATGGAGGAATGAACCTTGTTGCATGGGGAGTTTGTGACAGAACCAGCCCAGGCTGCGATGTGGGCTCCCTTCTGCCTTCAGTCCCTAAAATGGCTAAAGCATCACCCCCCAAAAATGTTCTTTCCCACAGCTGCACCTGAACTGCAAGGTTTTACTGCATCCCTCAGCCTGCTGGGCTGCAAAGCTTTGCCCTGGAGCATTACTGAATTTTAGGGGAGAAAAAATGAGCAACATTTTAGGTATACCAAGTACAAACTGCCTTTGTGGAGATACCTTAAGGCTCTGGCATCTCTTTGAGTGTTTTGTTCTCAACCCCATTTCCATTCCAAACAGAAAAAAATTTTCTGTGAAGTTTCTGTTCCTCTTAAACATATCTGCTTCCTCATACACACTTCTGTTGCCTCGGCTCTCCCAGAGTCACATCCCACAAAACCAGTGGTTTAAGGAGCAGCACCTGTACGGGATGCTACCCTGGTATCCAAACACGGAGGAGCTGTGGTGTGGGTTGTACTTTGGCTTTGCTAAAAGCTTTTCCTCTGAAATAAAGTGTTCTCTCCCAAAACTGACAAACCCCAGCCAGCCCAGAACCCCTCGAATCCATATTTATTTCCTTTTCGTGTTTACCCTCATTTTAAACACAGCTTTTCTTGAAAGGAGAAAGAAACTTCTCCAGTGTGTCCAGGCATGCCCAGGTAGGATGCTACCCTGGTACCCAAACACAGAGGAGCTGGTCTGTGATGTGGGTTGTACTTCGGCCTTGCTGAAAGCTTTTCCTCTGAAATAAAGCGTTGTCTTCCAAAACTGATAAAACCCAGGCAGCTCAGAACCCCTTGAATCCGTATTTATTTACTTTTCATATTTCCTCTCATTTTAAACACAGCATTGCTCGAAATGAGAAAGAAACTTCTCCAGCACAGAACTGGAGCTGAACCGTCTCAGAGGATTTTCAATCCTCTCTCTCCGCGCTCCGGGCGTTGTTTGACCGCTCCGCGCGGCTTTGGCGGGGACGTCCCCTCTCCTTTCCGCGACAATCGCGACAAAGTCGGGGCGTGTCCGGGCCCGCCCCCGCTGCCATTGGCCATCCCTTGGCAGGGCGGGTCCGGGGCGATAAATTCGCGGAGCGGGGGCGGTTCGGCAGCGCCGCGGCTCAGGCCGTGCGGTGCGAGCGATCGGCGGCCGCCGTGCCGTGCGGGACCCCCTGCCCTGCCCTGCCCTGCCCGCCGGAGCCCGAACACTGCCCAGGTGCGCTGCCGAGGGGGGATCGGGATGGCCCCGGGCCGTGTTCGCTTTGAGGGAGCTGCGCTGTCGGAAATTCCCCGTGCCTCGGTTCCCCCGCGGAGGAAAGGCTGATGCTCCCGGATGGCGCTCGGTGTCCGCCAGCTGTTGGCAGCTGGCGCGCGTGACCCCCTGAGCGTTTTTTAGAGCTTTTTTTTTTTGAGAATAAGGGCTCAGACTGTGGGAACAGTCAGCTGCTGGCAGGGGGGTGTTTTGCAGGCGGAAGAGGGAAAGAACTTCTCCAGTTCAGAACTGGAGCTGAACCACATCAAGGGTGAAGGGCGGGCAGGTTTGTCCCGGCTGTGGGTGACGGGGAGGCTGCAGAGGACAGGCTGGGGCTGGAACTTCTTGCGGGAACACCCTCGGTGTGTGCCCCAGCACAACGTTTCTTTGCTCCTTATGCAACATCCGCCTGGGATTTTGTAACTCCAGATGTTGATCCAAGGAGGGGAGCTGGATTCCTGCAAGAAAAACACCCGGGGAGGTGGGGTCGGGAAGGGGCTGTGCTCTGGGCAGGCAGTTGTGTATGTCGGAATTATTTTGGCTTTGCACATCGTTCTTGGAGCTCTGTGGGTTTAATCCATGTGCAGTGAGCACCCGCCGCCGTTCCCAGTGCGGGGCTGCACGTCTCATTTCTCCCGTAGCCACCCTGGTTCCATTTGCACCCCTGCAGCTTTTGTGGGTGCAGGGGTGGGTCAGGGTGGGTCCTGACGGGCTGCCTCTGTGCTCCCAGGTTTAGATCTGCACAAGAACCAAGATCAGGAACCATGGCATCCATCCCATCCAGCGGCTCGCTCATGGCCACACACAACTATCGCAGAAGTAAGGGCAGGCTGGGGGCTGGGGTGGGCTTGGGGTGGGGGGTGAGCACATGGGGGTCTCTGCCTGGTGTGGGGGGATGTGGCTCCAGCAGAGATGGAGCTGAGCTCAGGTCTATGCTTTCAGCTGCAGCCCCATACAAGCATTTGGTGGGAAGAGGGACAGCCAGCAGTGTCTCTGCTGCTGCCCAGAGCCTCCTTTGGGCCCCCCAGCCCAGCTGTACCAGCTGGTGAGGGAGCTCAAATCTCCTTCACTTGTTACTAAGGTTGTAGGGGACGGAGTGGACAGCTTCACCTCACACTGTTGCTTCAGAAATGAGCTGCAAAACCAGTCTGGGCAATGGTTGATCCTCGTACCTCACCCAGGAGAGAGTTTCTGGTTTAATGGATTGCTTAAACCAGAGGGAATTAAAGGATTCCCTCGAGATGAAACAAGCAGCAGGCTTGTAGCTGTTGTACTAAAAGCATATGGATTATATACAGGAATTTGCATCCTCTTGGCCTCAAGTCATCTGCAGAGGCCTCTCAAAGCCACCAAATTTTGTCCTTGGGGTTGCAGGTTTTTTCTTACAGAGGTGTTCAGGTGTTTTTCTGCTCCCTGCAGCTGGAATCTCCCCAGTATTCCTTTCCTAGTGGTTTTTACTGGCCTGGCACTGAACTGGGCAAGTAGTGGAGTGAGTTAGTGATGAGGCTGAGCCGTATCACCCAGGCACAGCCTCACCAAGGCTGTGTTTTCCTTCTCATGGCATGACCATGGGTCAGCAGTGGTTCTGATGGCCACGATTTTTCCACAGGGCGCCTGAGCTCCACATCCAGCACCAGCTCCTGCAGCTCAGAGTACTCTGGGGAGGTCATCCCCCACGGCCCAGGTAAGAGTCACCTGTCATGGCTCTGGGGACTCTGCTCCCAGTCCCTCCTTGGGAAATCTTACTGGAGGTGACCCAGCCTCTCCTGTGGGATGAGGATGGGGTGGCCATGGGGCTGCCCAGGTTGCAGTGACCTGGACTCTCCCTGTCATGTACCATTCCTCAGATCTGCCCAAGTCTGACCCCGGCCAGTGGTGGGCCAGCTTCTTCTTTGGGAAGACAACTCACCCAGCTATGACAACGGTGTCAGAGTCCCAGGAGAGGTGAGTGCTTTGAGGTGACACGAGGGAGCACCAGTGCAGCACTCAGGGCACTTGGGACTATCCCTGCTCCAGCCCCCAGAGTGCATTCTGACCCAATGGACCATATCCATGCCATTGCTGCAGGAATAAATACAGAGCAGCAATGCCACATCTGGGGGTTGGCATGATGGCTGACTCTCTCTCTGCTGTGTGTTGCAGCTTGGGAGCTCTGCGGGTGGCCACTGGACCGATGGCCTGTGGGCTGGTGGCAGCCCCAGGTGCAGCACGGAGGCGCCACGTCAGCGAGCCCAGCGCAGGGCCCTCGGTGTGAGCAGGGCTCCCCCACCCTGGCAGGCACAGCCCCTCCCTGTAGAGTAGTGGCTGCTCCAAGAAAAAGGTGCTGCTTTCTGATGGAAAACTGCAGCGGCCCCAACGATTCCACTCCAGCCTTTTTTACTCTCTCCCAATGTAACTAAGCCCTCTCCAAGACTTGGTAACACCTTTCTATTACCTTAAACTCGTACAATGGACACGAATAAAACTTGAGCAGCCTTTTAAAACGCTGTGGGTTGTTTTTGTCCCTGGAGGGGGGAGCAGAGGGGTGTTGGTGGGGCTGGACCAGGACCCAGCACAGCTCCTGACCACAGCAGCAGGATGTGGTGGTGCCACGTGCCAGCCTGACTCACTGGGCAGTGTGTGTTTTGCACATGAGCAGGATCTGGCTGGGCTGTAGTGGTGCTGCACATGCCTTCCCTCACCCTCTTACTTGCCTCTCCTTGCTTGGCTACACAGCCTGTCTCTGCTGGCACTGAACTTGTTTTGCTCCCTGAACACACGGCTGCCCTGCACTGCTTCGGTACCTTGAGGGGTAGGATTGAGTGCCAGAGCCTGAGCAGATGTGGCTAGGGCTGGGGGAAGGATTTGGGTGCACAGTGACCCCTCCATAATGAAGAGAGAGATAAAACTTGCTCAAGACATGCATTTTATGGATCTGGATATCAGTCTGGAGCTCATGGTGTGGATGGCAGCTCAGAGGCTGCACTGGGTTTGCAGCCCTGGATTCCAGCTGGCCCAAGTGCTGCACTGCCCCAAGTGCTGTTTTGCCTGATTTTTGCCTTCAGTTATCCGGTTTGGCTGTTTGATCCTTTTGTGACCAGCACGATAGCTGGGAAAACAAAAGCCTGCAGGTGCCTGCATGAAAGGAGTGCCTTTGTTCCTGCTGGAGGCAAAAAAAAACCTTGCAGAGGTTGATTTAAAGGTGCCAAATCTTCCTGCTCTGCTTCCAGCCACAGCATGGGGTGCAGGGCTGGTCCTGTGTGTACCAGGTGCTGCAGCCCCGATGGCAGCTGAGGCCATGGGACCCCTGAGCTGTGACTGTACCTGCTTTGGTGTCCTGTGCTGGCAGGGCAAAGGGCAGGGAGCAGCTGGGGGCAAGTGGCTGCTGTGCTTTCTGTCTGCTCTGCAGGGGCATCCAGGGTCACTTCCAGATCTGTTGTTTCTATGGTGGAAAGTGTTGAGTAAGCTTTTCACTGAGCTCTGCTTCCCCAGGCACTGGTCCCTGTCTTTGGGGCAGAGTCTGTGTCCCCTGTCCCTCCGAGGGGCCAGGGCAGCACTGGCACCTCTGCTCCCCCTGTGTCAGTGTGTGTATCCAAAGGGAATGGCTTCAGGGACATTCCAGCAGTCTGGGCAGTCTGGACCCAGGGGCTGCCAGCGCCCTGAAGGTGACCCCCATGTCCATGGCAGCAGCTGATCTGATGTGACTTCCAGTCAGGCAGCAAACTGCTGCTCTTGTGGGGCTGCACATCCCAGAAAGCACATGGCAGCTTTTAAACCTCACAAAACACAGGAAAATCAAGATAAAATAAACTCTTTCTGAGTAAGACAAGGCAAGGTGGGCTGGCTAGCTGGGACATGTAGTTGTGGCAGTGCTCCAGGGTCTTCCAGGCCCCAGCAAAGCCCTTTGGGTGCTGCTGAACCTCAGGCTGACTCAGGGATCTCTGTTGCTGGTTGCCAGCAAAAGCCACATATTTTTGGAGAGACAAATATTTTTTTTCAAGCATGGAAATCAGTGTGAGCACACAAAGGTAAAGTCAATATTACTTTATTTGCTTGTTGGTCTTGTGATCGTGGAGGGACAAACCCAGCAACTGTCCTCAGGCACCCAGGGGAGGCAATGACAGAGCAAAGGCACCAATCATACATCCCTGGCTTTCATCTGGGCACATTCCCCAGCCTGATCCAGCTCTAAGTGAGCTGCTCTGTGATGCCATGACACATGGATGCTCCCCTATCCAGCTTTTGGATGCTGGATGGATGTTAAAGTTCATTCCCACATTGCTCCAAGGTGGCTTGGATTTACAGCAGGGACTGCAGCACCTGTTAGTGCTTGCCCTTATGCCCACGGTTCCCTGTCCAGTGAACAAAAACTGCCTGGAAAACCCCTGCTGAATTAAAAGCTGTTTTTCTGAATGTCTGTGATGTGTCAGAGACTCCTTTGCTGCTGGGAGTGAAGATACAGAGAGAGTCCAGATGCCTCCAAATGTACTCCTGGGCAGTTTCACGGCATTTCTGAGAGCATTGCCATTTTTTGCTTGGAATTGAAAGGCTTTTGGGGCATTTCTTGCCCTTTCACAGCCTTCAGACATTTTGGAAAAGCATCTGACAGCCAAGCACATTTATTTTTGTTCTGTTTCCATCACCACTGCTGTGGGTGTCTCTCTTCTCAAGTAACAAGTGATGAGAGAAAACTCTCATTTCACAATTCTATGGAACAGCCTCAAATTGTGCCAGGAGAGGTTTAGGTTGGATATCAGGACAAATTTCCACACTGAATGAATTACCAAGCATGGGAACAGGCTGCCCAGGGCAGTGGAGTCACCGTTCCTGGAGGGGTTTAACAGATCTGTGGGTGTGGCACTTGGGGACATGGGTTAGTGGTGGACCCTAGAGGGCTTTTCCAACCTGAGTGATTCTATGATTCCAGCTGATTTCCTGTGTCTTGTGTCCTCACGTTGCTGCTGTGGTGGGATAGCTAGGGAAACACTGTGCACTAGAAGCAAGACAATGAAAGGGGTTCCCCATACACTGCACACGTCCCAAACAATCCCTTTCTTCCTGTGGGCTTGATATTGGAGGGGCAAGCACCCACCTCCCGTGGCATCAACTCCACAGGGACTGATGTCTCCCACACTGCTCCCTCTATGGTGATTTAACTGTTGATTAATTCACATATTTGCTAAAAGCTCGCTGGTGTTTTCTGCTCACTCGTCCCTTGCAGCAGCCCTCGTGCCACCCCACCGCCTCCAGTGAGAAGAATTTCTTCACATTCCCTGCCTCTTGCTGCTGGAGGTTGTTTTGGTTCGGTTTATTTCCCTCCAGCAGCTTTGCTTCCCCCTCACCCTTCAAACGCTGATGTGGGACCTTAAAAATAGAAATGAGCTGTGCATCTGAAATACACCACATTAGCCTGAGGCTGCTTCCAAATGCCACTGGGTCAAAGCTCGGATCCTTGAGTCTGCAAATGGGCACATGCCAGGCTGCAAATGGAGCAGGAGATACCTGTAACAACAGGATTTACAATGCCCTCTAACAACAGCATTTGCCAGTGCCCACACTGGAGCAGTTCCACAGGCACTGCAACACCAGCATTCCTGCCTTTGTGGAGTGCACTTCAGGAAAAGTCTGGTCCAGTTTTTGGGGGAGGGCTGCAGTGCCCAGCTCAGGCTGACATCCTGGGAGCAGACAGCAAAATTTGGGTTCACCTCCCCCCCACCAAGTTTATCTTCTTTTAGAAAACAAGTAATAACTATGAGAAATGCCCAAACCCAGCAGACCGTGCTGAGGGCAAGCCCAGGCTGTGGATTGGCTTTTCATGCAGCAGAGGAGGAGGAGGAAGGAAAACTGCTGTGGGCAGCATCTTGTCATCACGTTCCCATATTCCCCTTCCACATCCCCAAGAGGTCACTGTGGCTGCTGAGTGAGCAGGTTTTGGGCCATGTCTGACAGGCTGGTGCCCTGCCAACCCCCCTGGTGTCTCCAGGTACCCCACCATGGACGGCTGTGCCCCAACAGCAGCCCCATCACACCCCACACACATCCTTCTGCTCCTGCTTATTTTTGAGCTCCATCTGGTGGCAGCCAGACCGCAAATTTACTGTCGTTATTGGTATTTGAACAGCCTGGTCTAGTGGAAAGTGTCCCTGCCTGGGGCAGGGGGCTGGAACAAGGTGATCTGGAAGGTTCCTTCTAACCCAAACCATTCTGTGGTTCAGTGGTGCAGCAGCTCCTCCATGCCTGCACCAGGCGTGTCCCTGCCCTTCCTCAGTGTGCCATAACCCTTCACCTGCTGGATGTGGCTTCAGTCTTTCCTGCAGGAGAGCACCTGGGCTGTACATAGGTGTGCTCTCTGCTCAGGTGTTTGATCAGGCTGCAGAATGTTTGTGCAAGGAGAGGATTTCCTCCTGCAATTCTGTCCAAACCCAACCCGTGTTGCTTTTTCCATCTGGGAGCACTCTAACCAGGAGCTGCCGCCTTCCCAGGACAGGGCTGCAGCTCTGTGGACATGAACAGAGCAGGCTTCATCCCACCCCTAAACCACATTCCTGCCTCCCCTTTCCAGGCCCCTCGTGCTTGAAGACTTGCTCAGCCAACAGCCAGATTTGTTCTGCACAGCACGGACACTGCCCAGGCATGGGGAGTGTTGCATAAACTTTATTAACTTTATAAATTCCAATATTGCTGTTGGCTCAGTCCCACTGGTCACCTGCAAAGGGGCAAAATGGGCTTGTCAGGAGGAATTCAAAACTCTGCCAGTTGCCTTTCACCCACAGCCTGTCTGCTCCTGCCACCAGTGCCACAAATGTGTTAGGGTTCCAACAGCCCCACTCGGGCTGCCCCTGCCTGCACCAGCCTGGAGCCTTGGCATTGCTCCAATTCCTTTTCCATGTGTCCTTCCACTGCTGCCAAGGACAGTCTGGCCCCTGGGACTGTTCATGGGCAGGGGCAACAGGGACTTGGCTGGAGCAAACTCTGCCCCAGCTTGGGAGGCACCAGAGGTGCAAGGTCCCCCTGCAACGCCATATCCTGGGATAAGGGGGGAGCTGGAGGTGGTGGGAGTATCTCTTGGCTTGCCCCATGGGTGGGATATTGAGCAAAGCAGGGTGATGCAAGGTTTTACCTTTGCTGCCTGCACCTGGGATAAGGAGGCATTCAATATTAGAACACAGACATTCATTTTTGTTGGAATAACCACATGATGGTGAGCGAGACAAGGATCCAGAGCAGAGCAGCCCAGTCAGGAGCTGACCATGCAGAGTCCTCGGGGCATGTGGGGCTGCTGCCTGGGAAAGGGGTGGCAGAGGCACACAGGGGTACTTGGGTGAATAGAGTTCAAAGAGACACAAGAATGGTTTTATCTGTGGTTGCAAGAGTGGGATTGTTTGCAGATCAGTGCTTCCTTAACCTATCCTTGGCGGGTTCCTTGAACCCATCCCTGCAAGTGTTCACATCCAGGTTGGACAGGGCTTGGAGCAGCCTGCTCCAGTGGAAGGTGTCCCTGTCCATGCCAGGGAGGTTGGACCAAGATCAGCTTTAGGGCCCTTCCCACCCATTTAGGGCCATTCCACAATTCCTGGGAGGGAGTGGAGCACCATGCTGAGGAAGGAGCATCCAGCAACGCCCTGCAAGGACTCCTGTGGGTGGATGCACACACATTTATTGATAAATACACCGAACACACACTACAAGATAAATCAAGCAGAGCCACAGTTGAACATGAACTGAAAACCTTCACGTTTGTGTGGGGAGCAGCAGGGACTTCCCACCCTACTGAGTGAATGAAGATGTAAACTTTGAGTGATGCCTCCATGCAACTTCTCCAAATTGTTACACAGCCAAGCGCTGGCAACGAGTTCTCCACAACTTGCTGCTTTCTCCCTTGGCCACCTCCCTGCACCCTGACTGTGAGGGACCACAGGCGGTTTTCTGGGGGGATGTGCTTTCCTTGTAGCCCTGTCAGAGGGCAAACCAGAAGGAAGGAACTTCTTGGCAAGAGCTGGCCTGGAGAGAGGGGCTTGTGCGGGAAGGATGGTGGGGAGGGGTCCCTCAGGAGAGGGAGCTGAGCAGCCGCCTGTAGATGAAGCCCAGCTTCTCCCTCAGGGCCAGGAAGGTGGGACGCTCCTCTGTGTTGCCACTCCAGCATTCCAGCATGATGCTGTAGATCTCAGGTGGGCAGGGGCTGGGCCGGGGAAGGCGGTAGCCCCTGGTGATTTGCCGTACAGTTTCTTGGTTTGTCATTCCTGCAAGGAAGGAGAGGATGTCCCTGAGTCTGATGGCCCCAAAGGACGCCCTGCAGGTACACCCGCAGTGACCAAGATGTCACTGGTGGTGCTGTGAAATTGTGTCCCTCTGCTCTACCAGAGGACTGGTAGAAAAGAGAATCTGGGAGATCCAGACCAACTTCCTGCCCCCAGCTCCTGCACCCACCCTGCAACCACTGAATATCCCTCTAAGCCATCCCCTAAGTGGACAATAACCTGCTCATGCTCCAGGACCTGCTTCCATATCCCTTATAAGATAACAATTCATGACCCTCTGGCTTTTGGGGACCATGGGCAAGCTGCCCAGCAGGTGGATGGGGGGCACAGGAGTGGGGCAGCAGTCCTACCTTCATATGGGATCTGTCCATAGGTGAAGACTTCGTAGAGCAGAATCCCATAGGACCAGACATCGGACTTGAGGGAGTAGGTGCGGTAGTTGGCTGCCTCTGGGGCTGTCCACTTCACTGGGATTTTAGTGCTGCTGCTGGTGGAATAAATGTCATCCTGCAAAGCAGTGGGAGACAGGACATGAGGGATGGGGTGAACAACACAAACACGGCTTTTGGGGATGGCAGGGAATGCCTCCATCATGGGACATCTTTATGAGCTCAAGTGGTGGGAGGGAGGGACGACAACATCCCCTGAACTGACCTTGAGGAGCCGGGCAAGTCCAAAATCAGCGATTTTGCAGGTGAGTTCCTCTCCAACCAGGATGTTTCTGGCTGCCAGATCCCGGTGGACAATGTGCTTCTCCTCCAGGTACCTCATCCCGTCTGCCACTTGGCAGGAGATGTTGAGCAGGTGGGAGGTGCCCAGGGACTTCCCTTCAGGACCTGTTAATCCAGACAATCCAAGTGTTGGGGGCAATCTACCGACATCTGTTTTGGGTGTTCTGGTTTGGAAGGAGACCCTGTGCTGGCAGTGTGGGACATGGGGAACATGTAAAACCCCAAATTTGTGCTCCTGCCTAACTGTCCTGGTTGTGCTGTGCGGGAAGTTCAGCACAGCCATGCGCTCCTCAGGCACATGGGGTGGGCTCTGAAGAGCACCAAGGTCACAGATATCCATGGCTTGTTCAAAGCCAAGGGTGACCTTCTGCCATGCAAATCTCCCTGCAGGCCTCTCAGCCTGTTGTACCTGTAAGCTCCAGCTCCTCCAGCACGGAATGCTGCTGGAGCCCCAATCAGAAACAAGGTCAGTGTGGGTGGAAGGGGGAGTACCCTGCAGAAAAACAGGTCTTGGTGGGAGCGGTTTGTTTTGTTTCCTTTCAAGACCAATTGTGCTGGGTCATGAAAAGAAAGGCCAAGAAAATTAAACTGGGTGATGAGTGGTCCACGGCATGTTATGAGCTCTGCACACCCACAAACCCATGGGGAGGTTTGGCTGTTTCATTCCTAAAGAAGGAGGAGTTTCCCAAACAGTGAGATTCTGTGCACTGGTGGGAGCTGGCAGACCATGGGTAGGTGCAGGAGGGATGAAGGTCCCTACCAATGGGCTTGGGCTCCCAGGGATTGATACAGACCCAGCCCACATGGACACCCAAAGGATCATGCCAGACTTTGTGACCCCAAGACCATCTCCACCAACTGCCCATGGATTGCTCTGCATTATCACTGATCAAACAGGACAGAAAACAGGCTGGCACTCTCTTAGGGTCCCCATTCAGATCCATAGGGCCACTCTGAGGCACAGGAAGCAGTGACCCAGGATCCCCCATGCCCTGGGGCCAGCACAGCACTCACTGTTGAGGTAGCTGTGGAGGTTGCCTTTACGCATGAGCTCGGTGATGATGTACACGGGCTCCTCCAGGGAGCACACAGCATGCAGCTGGATCAGCTTCTCATGCCTCAGGCGCTTCAGGTTCTGAATCTCCTTGGTGAAGTCTTCTGCTTTCATGTCAGCTGTGGGAGAAAGCCAACACAGCCCTTGTGAGCCATTTTCTCATGTAGATGTTGGGATCCCAATGTCTCACTGGCATGAGGACCTTTTTCACCTCCTCACAGCTCATCTGTGCTCTCAAAGCTCAGGTCTGCACAACCTGTGTCTCAGGAGATGTTTTCCATGGGGCTTAGAGTCCCATTTTCAGGATCATAGATCTATCAGGACTTGATGTATCACAAACCCATTTGATTTGATGTCACTTGTCACACACCCACTGGCTGGAGCCATTTTATAGGGATGCAGCCCAAGCTTAGGTTTGTGCACAGAAATATTGCAGTGGCTCCTCACCAGCTCCTACTGCAGTTTGCCTGATAAAACAGTCACAGTGGCCACGAGGATGAAGAAATAAAGAAGGGCCAATGATAATGGCAGTGAAAGAGAGACTCAGCTGGCTGCTGTTAACATCTGATTCTCCACATACCTTTAATGATCTTGATGGCCACGGGCACCGTGTTCCTCCACAGCCCTTCCCACACCTCTCCGAAGTAGCCCTCTCCCAGCTTCCTCCGCAGGGTGAACTCCCAGCGCGGGCGCTCCCAGCTGTCCCTCTCGGGGGGAGTCTGCCACAAGGACATGGGATGGCACACTTGGATCAGCCAGCCAGGCAGGACCTGCTGGTGCAGCCTGCACCAGCCCCTGGTGCCCACAGAGGAGCAGAACATGGAGCTCCACCAGCCAGGGGCTGAGCCTGAGCTCTGCCCTTCCCTCAGTGTTCACCACGGGCACAAAACACATGGGGCACCCTCTGCATGAGCCCAGGTGTGCAAGGGAGAGAGTTTGGAGACTACATGAAAGGAGTTCAAGTCATAATTCACTCCTTATCAGACCTCGAAAGTGGCTTTTCTCCATCTCCACCAATAAATAAAAATGAGTGAATTCATATTATTGCATATTACAGCTGATTAGGCTTCAGCTCATTAAGCATTTCTTTTATCCCACACCTTTCAATTTCCCTCTTGGATTATTCACATGGTTAATTGCTATTTCCAAGTCATAATCAGTGGATGGAACTCTAATCAGGAAATGAGTTGGCAATTTGAGATTAATACTGTAATTAGACTTATGAGTGCTGCACTAATTGGTACGAAAACTTTATAAAAGCCATATGTTTTATATTCTTATTCTTATATTCTCAGGAAAAAATTGGAAGCACAGGTATTTCCAGAATCTATATTGAAGGGGATTGCAACAGCTTGGTTTCCAGTCTTTGAGGTGGACAACACAATTCTGCGCATTTTGGTGTGTCAAAAATACATATAAATGCATTTTTAAGGCCATGCCCAGCTTTAACGTAGCTGATCAAAGGTGATGCTGGCAGCTATACTAATGCTGGGCTTTAAATGTAGTTTAGTAAAGCTCCAAACCCAAATGGACAGACTAATTATTTCTAATTCCCTCATTTCCCTTTCCTTGTTCCCATCTCGCTGATCCCGGGGAGCAGGCTGAGCTGTACGCACCGCGGGGCTGCAGGGCTGCAGCAGGGGGCTCTGGATCACCTTCCAGTGCTCCGTGTAGAAGGCCAGGAGCTCCTCCATGTTGGGAAAGGGGTGTCCCTTCTGGATGTAGAGGCTACCCCTGGGGCTCTTGCAGATTCGGAAGTGGCTCACCTTGGAGTGGTTGCGCACTGTGGGGAAGCCCAGGTTGGGGAAAACTCAACTCATGCAAAGATCAGTCCAGCCCACCTCACTGCGGACTCCACCCTCTCTCCTTTAAAGATTCTGGGTCTTTTAATAAAGCTAAAGCAACACAACTGTCCTCTGGACTGCTTCATCCCACTCCCCACCCCCCTTCTGCTCCCACCTCCTGGCCCAGAGGACTCCTGGCCATTGTGAGCCAGGCTCCTTTGGACCACAGAGGTGATGCTTTATTATCAGGGACAATTAATAAGCTTTATTGTCAGCCATAATTTCACCATGGACTGCTCAGAGAGGATAAACCAGGGGCAGCTGTGACTCCCACAGCTCAGGGACTGATGGTGAGATGCAGAGCTTGCCATGAATTTCTTAGGATTACTTTTATGGGAATAAAACCAGATCATAATGGCACTTCCTGGTCCAAAAACCCCCTGAATTCAGATTTCAGTACGTGGGAGCAGCCCAGGCCCTGGTAGTCTGGAGTGGCAGCATATTTTTAAACAACCCTCAGATGACAAAAGCTGCTGGAATGAAATCCTGGGAGTTAGTGCCACGAAACCATCATTAAGCTGCAGTGAAATGTTTATGGCTTTCATACCCCAGACAGAAGCCACGCACTTTCCTTTGCCACAGTGATTCAACAATCCATCCTTGCTCTGTAAACTTTCCCCTTGCCCTTAGAAAGCAGCCCGTTCCCTTCAACAAGGTGCTGGAAAATGCTTTAAACTTATTCTCCCGTTCTTCACCCCACGCTAAGCAAGCCAGGAGCTGCCCCTAAGGAACAGCCTGCTTCCTTTCCCTGTGCTATTTTAACTGGATAATTGCCACAAGGTCACCTGAGAGAGAGTATTCGCCCTTGCTGCTCTCGCTGTCCCGGACGAGGAAGGAGCCGTGCTGGTTGGGAGGCGAGAGGAGGAGCTGCTCCGCTTCGTTTCTGCTGATCTTGCTGAAGTACCAGCTGGGGAGCAGAGCAGAGGGTCAGAGCAGGAGAAGGGGATGCTGCACAGATGGGTCTGTACCATTTCAGGGGATCCTGCACCTCCTGAGCCAGAGAGGTGGAGCAGCTGCTGGGATCTCACTGTCAGCTCATTCCTACAGCCACCAAGTGGCGTGGTGGCTAGAACATGTCTCAAAACCTGTAGACGTGGCTGCCTGCACCAGGGCTGTTCCACTGGGTGGGCTTTACAGGCACTTCTGCAGTTTATTGCAGCTCACTGCCTGCAGACCATTTCACAGAACCAGAGAATCCCAGAATGGTTTGGGTTGGGAGGGACCCTAAAACTGATCTCATTGAACCCCTCCTGCCATGGGCAGGGACACTTTCCACTAGACCAAGCTGCTCAAGGCCCCATCCAGCCTGGTACTGAACACTGCCAGGGATGGGGCATTTCCTCCACCAGGGTCTGGACACAGCTGTGTCAAACTGTCCAGGTCTCAGCTCCATCCCAAACCCACAAGGTTTATACTCTTGGGCTGACAGCCTGTGGTAAATAAAGCACCA
This sequence comes from Rhabdornis inornatus, assembly GCA_013397075.1. Lineage (NCBI taxonomy): Eukaryota > Metazoa > Chordata > Aves > Passeriformes > Rhabdornithidae > Rhabdornis > Rhabdornis inornatus. The sequence goes on from VWZS01002574.1 coordinate 2,357,095, forward strand.
ACCACCTGGTGCTGTATGGAAAGTGCTCTGGTGAGGTTGTCCCTGTGTCCTGCCATGACAACAATATCTGCAGGATCCCTTTGCACTTCTTGACCTGTAGCTCATGGGCAGAACTGGCTCTGAGCCCATGAGCAAGTGGCATCAATAAAAACATCTCTGACAATTGCCTTTTGCTGCTCCAGCCGTGGCAGTGCTGTTTGGGGACTTCACAACACCAAGTGCGGGGGAACACCCAGCCAAACCCCTTTTCTGTGTGACATCACTGAGATTCAGCACTGAATTCCCGTAAGGAAAGGGGATGCACAGGAAGATTCAGCTCCATCCAGCCTAAGGCAGCCGAGACGTGAGAAACCAAAGTTTCGTCATTAGCTGGGATCGCCAGCGTCTGAGAAGCCGCGCAGGAAATTATAAGTGATGGGGTGAACAAATTAGCACCCGGCTCCGAGCTGCGGCTCCGCCGAGTCTGTGCTCACGGCTTGCTCCGGCTGGGAAGCGGGGCACGTTCCTGCCCTCTGCCCTCCCAGGGGCATCGCCATTGTCCCTGTCCTTGGGATGTGGCTGGGGACCAGCTGCTCACGGCTGGTGCTCTCACAGGTACACACACACAGGTACACACGGGTGCACACACATGTTCACACAGGGACACAAACAGGTACACACATGGAAACACATGTAAACACATGTACACACAAGTATACACAGGTACACACACAGTTAAACACAGATGTACACACACAGAGATACACACACATGTACACTCACACATGTACACACAACATGTACACACATGCACACACACAGGTACACACATATACACACACACACACATACACACAGGTACACACACACAGAATTAAACACACACATGTAGACACACAGAGGTACACACATGTACACGCACACGTGTACACACACCTGTGTTTGACAGACACTCCGCTGTAGCCTGTCCAACTGCCCCATGCCACGGGAATAGGACAGGGAGCAGACCCCACCGTCCACACCGGTGTGGTCCCAGCACAGCCCAACCGGACTGGATTCGCCTTCCTCAAAGCACACGCAGGGAGGGTCTCTCCCACCCCACCTGCACATCGGGGGCCCTTCTGGGCTCTTCCCGCTCCTCTCCTTTACCCCGCTCAGCACAGGGCGAGCTCAGAGGGGTCTGCAGGGTGCCACGCCCGCCCTGCCCGCTCTCGGTGTGACTCAGGGCCGGGCACAGAGGGAACACCAGTGTCTCGGGGCGCTTTGCCCGACGTGTCGGGACCAGGCCACCTTATGCAACGAGGAGCCTGGGCTTTCCCCAGCTGCCAGAGGGCTGAGACATCCCCCGAGCTCCCTGTCGGCTGGGAGAGGCACCGACCGGGAGGAAGCCCCCGAGTAAGCAGGACGGCAGCAACAGCTGGCCCGGCAGAGCTCTGGGCTTCCTGGCAGTACCAACCCAAAATGCTTCTTCCCGTGCTCCCAAGCCCTTTGGAGCTGGCAGGGCTCAGGTACAAGTTCCCCAGCTCCCTCTCTTCCTGCTGGCTCCCCTTTAACGCAGGACAAGAGGGAGAGCAGCCGAAACAAGCAGGAGCCTTTGCACTCATGCTCACCATCACACCGTACCCCAGCCCAGAGCCATCCCGTCCCATTCCATCCCAGCTCATCCCATTCCATCTCATCATCCCATCCCATGCGAGAGTGACGCAGCCAGGAAGGAGCACGGGCATCTCTCCCCCTGGCGCATCCCCCAAATCTCGCTTCCTCTGCCGAACATCTCCACCCCGCTGGCACCCCGAGCTGTAGCAGCTGCAGGGGCTGCAGGGGCTGCAGGGCAGGGATGCTCAGGGCAGGGCAGATCCCCGCTCAAATGGCCAAAGCAGGGCACGAGGATCTCGTGCTCCCCGCTGCTGTGGAGGGTGAGCACTGCCTCTCCCTGTGCGGGGATGCGCTACCCGAGCCCAGCCTCCGGCCCCCTGTGGACCCAGAGCCGGGGATACTTACGGGCGGTGAGCGGAGGTGCCCTGGCTGAGGTTGGCCACGTAGGCAGCAGGGACGTAGCCCACGGCCGGCTCCCCCAGCAGCCGCCGGGCTAGCACATACTCGCCCTCTTCTCTGAGGACACGCAGTTTGTCCCCTGCGCTTATGCTCAGCTCCTCGGCGCTGCGGGCTGTGAAAGCGTACAAAGCGATACAGAGAGAGGACTTGGGGATGAAGGAAATGGAAGTCGCCTCCGAGTTCAGCGAAACGGAATCAGAGCCAAGATACCCCAGCGAGCAGCTCTCCGTCACGGAGCGGGGACGGAGCTTGTTCCAGAAGGATGTCAGGAAGGTCAAGCGCTTCCTGACGAACTGCTCCATGCCCGGGGATGCTGTGGGTGCGGTGGGCTATGCCACCGCGCTCCGCCAGGCCGGGGAAAGGGGGGATGCGGCGCTCCTGCCGCCGGCCGGGAAGCTCATCCTGCCGGCTCGCGTTACCCGCACGCGTCTGGGCGCTCGCCGGCCCTTCCCGGCCAACTTCCTATTTCTGAAAGTGAAACTGGTTCATCTGGTGAGACGAGTCTGCAGGCGGGACGAGTCTGCAGGCGGGAGTCCCACGCTCAGACCCACGGGCACATCTGGGAGATAGGCACAGCTGGAGCCGGGCTTGCTGCTCTCGAAGAAGAAGGAGAACGGCTGTTGTTTCATTTAATCATTATTTTAAAGTGTGCTCTTTGCTTCTTACCAGAGCACCATAAACACAGCTCTCTGTTCTTCAAGCAGCTCTTGTCACAAGTGGCTGACTCCAGCTAATAGTTTTCATCTCACTTGTGTGGGAGGATATTTTTTTTTCCATAGGACATTAATTGCATCCACAAATGTGGGAGAGTTAAAACAGAATTAAGGAAATAACCTTAGAAGAGACCTGAAGAGTTTGGATATTTCCTGGGTGAATACTGAGGGGTTTATAACACAAGATCCTTTCTTCCTTCAGTGTACAATGACCTCCCAGAGTTACCCCACTAAAACATTTGCTTCCTCACACTAATTCCCTGTTGCAGAGCATTGCTAGGGAATTCACATCCCAGATCCATCAGGATCTGCTGCTCACTCAGCTTCCACCAGAGATGGGTCCTCCTCAGAATCAGGAGATCCCTGCCTGATGCAGAGCCTGAATCAGCCTCAGGTGCTTGCATGGCATCCAGAGCCAAGCCCTGGAATGCAACCCCAGCTCTCACTGTGTCAGCACAGCCACACTTCCCCAGCCCTGGTCACACTCAGACACTGACATGCTCCAACCCCCCTCCCAAATCCCACCACCCACAGCCATCAGCAAAGGACAGAGATTACCCCCTCACCTCTTCCATGTGCAGTTTAGGCCATCTGAAGATTGCTCTGGTGAGAAATCCCAACTCCAACCCCCCCAGCCCCTACCTGGACTTTGTCATTTAACTGTTCCATCTAATTAGTGGGAGTTTTGTGCCTGGCAACTCCACTTCTGGCCTTGAGACCATTATTTTGATCCTCCTTTGCTTGCAGTTGGTCTGTGTAGCTAATTTTGGGTGTGTAGTTGGGATTTGAGAGAGGCTGCTTAAAAAGAAATATGAAAAATTAATTGTAGGAGTCTCGGCTGCCAACTGCAACCATGTGGGGTATGAGGAACAAGCTGGACCCACCCTTGGGTCAGCAGCTCTAGACATGATGTGTCCTGCATCCTGGGTGTCCCATGGTGGCCAAAAAAATTGCAAAAGAATTTCCTTGTCTGGGTTTTGGACTCAGCAATTTCCTCACTCTCTCCCTGGCAGAGATGCCCAGGGCAGAGGGCAGGAGTTCAGAGGGCTCCCCAGCATGGCCTGTGCATTCCTGAACTGGTGGGAATTGGGAAGAAAGGGAGTCCTTCATAAAATATTCTGCTCCCTCCTTACCCAAGTAGCATCTGAATATATGGGTAAGTCCTCCAAGGTCTGCCCCCTGCCCAGCTCACAGCCTCACTCCCAGTGCCACACAGGGATGTGCAAAGTCTCGGTGCATTCTTCTCACTGTGTAAAGTCTCTGTGCATTGTTCTCACTGTGTAATGTCTCTGTACATTTTTCTCACTGTGTAAAGTCTCTGTGCATTGTTCTCACTTCAGCATGAGGAGGGAAACTGAGGATGGAGCACAGAAGGGTTTGCAAACCAAAGGGAAGGGACACCCCCTCTGCTGTCCTTCTGCAGCCCTTGTGACAAGTGTGCTCCTCACATCACACTCCATCAGGAGCAAAAGGGGCTGCCTGGTTATGCCCCAAAAAAAGATCTGATCAGATCCAGCACAAAATGTTTGTGCCTCACTATTTTGAGTGAAGTCTCACTGAACTTCTGGTCTGCAGAAGGAGACTGTGAACTGATTTACCTTTATTGACCTTTGCCAGATTAGATCTTCCAGAGGTACCAGCAATAGACGAGTGCAGCTGATTCCTAACACACAAGGCTTTGGATCTTGATTTGCACCTAAATGAAAGAGTACTTCCAAATGACATCCCTGAGGACTAAATACTGCCTCTGAGCTGAGCCTACCAGACATGCAGAGCACAGACTCATCCCTGCAAACCTCTGTCTGCACAGGACACACATAGAGAGCTCAGCCCCATGCCAGCAAAGAGATGATAAATCACAGCCTTTTTCTAGTATCTTTTATTATTATTTTCCAATTCAGTTCCAGGAGCATCCCTGCTGCTTTAAATCCCTTTTGGTACTATAAAACACCTAAAAAAAATTAAAGAAGAAAAAGCACGTGCATAGAAGTTTCTGGTCCTTGTGCTATGGGAAAGAAAGTGGGAGGATGCAGGAAAAGTGATCAAGATAAGGAAGGCACAGACATCTGATGGATCAAGTATTTTCTCTTCAGTCCCTGTGACCAGCTTACAAGGATGTATTAAAAACCAATCTGTCCACAGATTTGGGGTTGTGGTAAGTACACAGGGACTTGAGTTCTAGCACCACTAAAGAACATCTCCAAAGAGCACCAAAAGCAGCAGACCTGAGCAGCAGAGCTGCCTGCACAGCCCTGGTTTGGCTGCAGAGCACCAGGGAGCCATAAACACAAACAGCACTTTGCATCCACCAGCGTGTCAAACACCACAGCGTGGCCTCCCAGCCTAATTGACAGAAACCAGCAGCTCCCCTCCACTAATGAGAGCACCCATTACACCTAATTAGCTGAGGTTCTGTTCCAGGTCCTGTTACGTTTACACTTGAAATACATCTTCCAGCAAAGAGCCTTTTTGGAGGGAAAAATAAAGGAAGAGGAACATAATTCAAATTAAGCCCTTAAAGAGGAGGAAAGTTGGAGAATGCAGATCATGCTGAGGAAAATGGCTTTGAGGAATGGTAGATGACTCCAGGGTCATGGGATGTGCCACTTGTCACCAACAACTGGCAAAGTACAGCTGGAGACTGAGGGTGGCCATGGCACCCCATCCTGAAATACCCAACCCTGAGGTTCCTCTTGGTCTTTTGGATGGCACCAGAAAATGGCTGGGGTTTCTTTTGGGCTTCATGTTTCTTTATATTCCTTTCTTGCTGATTTCTCCAGATGTTTCCTGGCACTACAGTGCATTGTAGAAAGGTTTAGCCTCTTAATGAATTTTTGAGTTTTGGATGGGTGTCCACAGGACACTTCAGACAAGGGTTGGTGGGTGATGACAGCAGTGCATGGGAAGAGGAGCAGAGCACAACAGTGGCATTGAAGCAGCTTCAATTTGTCTCTGTCTCCTGGGGGCTGTGGAAGAAAGAGGCACGTTGGCAGACTCTGGGCTGTCACCATCGAGGGCAGAGCCCATGCCTGGGAGGCTGACAAGGGCAGGAAGGGTCCAGGGGCTGAGGGGCTCATAGACAGTCAGTGCAGAGGGTTCAATACAGGCAAATACAGTGGTCCTGGGACAGGGAGAGTACAGGAGATGTGAGAGCAGGCACAGCATCGGGGGAGTCTCACGGTGGCTCACTGAGCCCTGTAGGGGTGGGTTGGACTGGCTGGTGGACAGCAGGAGTGCAGGTCACCTGAAATGGCACAAGAAAGCAGAAAAGCTCTGTAGGAGCAGCTGGAGGCAGAGTGAGCTATTTGTACAGTGCCTGGCAGGTCTGGGGCAGGAAAACCTTTAAATCAGTAACACTCTTCAGGGACCCTGTAAACCCAGGCCTCATCAAGGATCTGAAACAATGGCAAGGAAAAGCCAATTCATATATCACACTGCACTATGCCACATTTCTGAGCAGAGTCACTGTTTGAGTGGAAAATCTGTAAAGACCAAAACACCAAATCATGCTGATAAACAGCCTGGCCAGCCTCCAGGCCTTACCTTTCTGCTTTTTGCTGTGTTTATCAGCACAGACCAGCCTTCACTTGCCCCATCCTTTAATCTAACTTCCAGAGAATGAATGCTCCCCCTAGTACTGACTGCATGGCAGAGCTGCACTTCTCAAAATCCTCTGCTCCTGTCCCTGAACTAATAATTTGCAACACATAAAACCTATTCACCACCTTCTCCAGACTGGCAGAGGGCAGGGAACTCTTCAGTCTCTCTGGCAAGGCTGCAGGGATCTCCATGGGAAGCAGGAGAAGGGAGCTCAGGCTGTGTTCCCCATGCCCATGAACACCTGGACTGGAGTTCTGGCCAGGACTGTGTCACTGCTGAGAAGCAGTGGGAGTCCCCAGGCTGGCAGGGGCTGACAGGGACTTTACACAGGCACCTCACAGCCGTGCTGCCCTGGCTTGGGCTCAACAAACAGAGGTCTGGTGCCTTCAGGAGTGAGGAGCACAGTGACTCAGATGGGCAGGGGGAAATCTCTGCCAGTTTGTAAGCAAATGATGGATTGCACCATCTGCCCAGATGTCCTTGTTCCCCTGGGGAGGAACCAGTCCATCCACTCCAGCACTGAGCTTTGTGATATCCCTCTCCACAAAGGTCCTTTCGAGGCTGTTGGATTTGGGGTTATGACATTAAACGTTGTTAGAATAAACCTACCCAGAGTCCCAGGAGAATAGGTCCAAGAGACCTCACCCAATCCACCTGGTCCATCCTATACTTATGTCTTTCCCCATCTTTGCCAAACCAGTTCTTAAAGGACCTCCAGGAATGGATACGCTACCACCACGTCCCCAGGTCCCCAGACAGCCCATTCCAGTGAGTCACTAACCATCACCAGCAGAAACGAGTGTCTAACCTGCTGCATTTAAGTCTATTACCTCATGTCCCATTCATCACCTCCCTGCTCCATTCCTTCCTGCATGGGAACACTGCTGAGGTGTCCCCCACACTGACCTTGTGGGGCTCCAGCCCAGAATAAACACACTGACCTTATACAAGGAGACAACATGGTCATCTTTCTCTCCATTTGTCCCCAGTCTTCCTGCCCTGTCCACGTGTGCTGGTGTTCCTGTGGTGCCACTTGAGCTGGCTCTCTAGTGCATTCACCTAGGGATGAGAAAGCAGCAGCTCTGAGGAGTCTGCACCACTGCACAGAAAATCTTTAACCTGTCCCAAATACAAGGAGTCTGCACCACTGCACAGATAAGCTTTAACCTGTCCCAAATACAAGAAGAAAATGCTGGCTCAAGTTTTCTTCGCTGAGGTTCATGATTCCGCAAAAGGCAAACATTGGGGCACCAAGGTTTACCTGTTTCCGTAGGGAAGTGACTGTCTTCTGCAGTTCAGCCACAAGGGACTCAAGATTCTCTCTGGAGGAAGAGCTTGGAGAACGTGCCTCGTCTCTAGGGATAAAAAGTGAAAGGGGTTATGCAAACACCAGCTTCCCAGGTGAGGGAATCATTTTGCCTTCTCCAACATCAGCCTCCAAGTGAGCGTCAAAGGGAAGGGCCCAGATTCACCTGCCAAGAGATGCCAGCCAAAGAGTCCCTTAGCCCAGGTATTTACACATCGGAGTTGGGCTCTGCACTGAAGTGTGGAGGACTGGCTGAGCTCAGCATCTCTCCACTGATCCACCCCTGACCTCAGACCTCTGCAAAGCACCAGAGTCAGAGGCCTGGATAGACTGAGTTATTAGAACTTCTGTTTCATAAAATGGAGGTGGAAGGGGTGAGACTAGACCTGGGCGAGGCAGGTTTGTGCTTTGCAGGGTTTTCCTCTGGGTAGCTGAAGCCAGGAGACCTCTTGCTTCGGAAGCGCTGTGAAAGAGCCCTGAATTGCCCTCGTGTCCGGCAGTCTGGGGAAGGAAGAGAAAGCCTGCAGTGAGCACTGGTGTTTAAAGCAGGACTGTGTGAATTGCAGCAGCACAAGGCAGCAGTGCCCTCCTGCACCACCCACCCTGAACACATCTCTTGGGCCAGAGGGAAAGAGGCAACAAAGGCATGGAAAAGGGTGTGCATCACTCATGGATTACCACACCTCAAATGGACATCTGAACCAGAATGCAGCCAAAGGGACCATGGCAGCATATGAGGCTTAATGGCAGAGATGTAGGCTCCCAAACAAATCAGTGAAGTGGCACATGCTGGGGATCATGTCCTGTTTCAGTCTCTCCCTCAGCCAGAGAACAAAGCCCTCAGTGAGGTGGACTCTCAGGCAGATTAAATGAAGCTAACAGAGCTAACAGGCTTCCTAAAGAGCTGGCCAATGTCCCAAACCTCTTGGGGTTTAAGAAGCATTTGGATATAATAATAATAATTACGACATAATTAATAATTTGCTTTAACTTTTGATCAGCCCTGAATTGGTCAGGAGGTTGGACTGGATGATTGCTGCAGGTCTTTACAACTGAAATATTCTATTCTATTCTATTCTATTCTATTCTATTCTATTCTATTCTATTCTATTCTATTCTATTCTATTCTATGCTATTCTATTCTATTCTATTCTATGCTATGCTATGCTATTCCATTCCATTCCATTCCATTCCATTCCATTCCATTCCATTCCATTCCATTCCATTCCATTCCATTCCATTCCATTCCATTCCATTCCATTCCATTCCATTCCATTCCATTCCATTCCATTCCATTCCATTCCATTCCATTCCATTCCATTCCATTCCATTCCATTCCATTCCATTCCATTCCATTCCATTCCATTCCATTCCATTCCATTCCATTCCATTCCATTCCATTCCATTCCATTCCATTCCATTCCATTCCATTCCATTCCATTCCATTCCATTCCATTCCATTCCATTCCATTCCATTCCATTCCATTCCATTCCATTCCATTCCATTCCATTCCATTCCATTCCATTCCATTCCATTCCATTCCATTCCATTCCATTCCATTCCATTCCATTCCATTCCATTCCATTCCATTCCATTCCATTCCATTCCATTCCATTCCATTCCATTCCATTCCATTCCATTCCATTCCATTCCATTCCATTCCATTCCATTCCATTCCATTCCATTCCATTCCATTCCATTCCATTCCATTCCATTCCATTCCATTCCATTCCATTCCATTCCATTCCATTCCATTCCATTCCATTCCATTCCATTCCATTCCATTCCATTCCTATATCCAGTTCCTTTTGCACCCATTTGCTGACACAAGGGTCTCGTGGTGCAGCCAGGAATCACTTACAATTTCATAAAAACTGCTGTGTCATGTGACAAATGCCACCCAAAGTGATGCCCACACCAGTCAGTGCCAGAGCATCCCTCTCCTTACCCTCACAACAGTCCTGCCACAGGCGGAGGTCCACGGCAGGAATCTCCTCACAGCTGACCATGCCCTGCAGGTATGATGCCACCTGGAACACATCTCTCTGCAGCTGCTGGATGTGGTCACTGTTGTCACAGATGACACGGGCCAGGGACGCCTGTCTGATCTGAGTCAGCTGTGCTGGCGTGAAGACTCCGGGGTTCTCATACCAAAATCTGCAGTGGGGTGTAATCACAGCCTGACTCAGCAGTGAGTGAGTGAGTGAGTGAGGCTGGGAGAGGAAGAGAGCTCCCTGACATCTGTGTGGCAGCACCCACACCCCTCAAAATGAGCGTCTGCTCTGGTGTCAGGTGGCTGCAAGCACAGATGGCTTTTTCTGAGCCCACAAACCCCCGTGCTCCTGCCCTAAGTGCATCACCAGGCAAAGGTGTCTCGTTCACACAAGCAGCAAACAGAGATTAGATAGAAGCTCCTGTGGACATTTTCTAGGATTTTCATGAGGTTTGGGAACATCTTCAATGATTCCCAGTGTTCTGCAGTAAAATGAGAATCATTAAATCAGGAAAGGACACCCTGACAGCAACCATGACAAGTGTTTTTCAAATACACTGGACAGAGAACACTGTTTCTCATATGATAAGACAATAAATAATAAAAATTTACAGATTCTGCTTATTCCTGTAAGGCAAAAAACCTCCCCAAAAAAATACCAAATGATTTGGGATGATTCCAATGGCAATACCTGTCTCCATCCCTCAGCCTTCTGAACTGAGTCGTTAACAGGCACATCAGTGTTGGTCCCATTCTGGTTCCAGGGACAAGATCCTCCACCATCAGTGCTGGAAACAGGTCAATATTTTTGGTAGTTCCATATAAACTGCAGGATAACAGATATTAAAAAAAAAAAATTAAGATGCTCTCAAAAAGTGGTGGTAATATAAATCTGATACCAACATAGAGATTTGTATGTCAGGAACTCATCTGGACAGTATTTTTAATGTTTTTATCTAAACGACAACAGGATAAGGACCTGCCTTGGACAAGGCAGCCAGGGCAGATAGGACGCAGTTTAGTCTGACTGGAAAATAGCTCCAAGGCTCAATCTGCTCCCAAACTCCACCACAGCAGTGCCTGACAGCATTCCACCCAGAACCAGACTGATCAGTTGGAGAAACCTCATTTGCCTAACCCCATTGTTAAACCACAGTTATTACCCTATCTTATCATCTGTGGGGGGCAATATCTGGGAAGATTATTCCATGGGTGTACTGGAAGAAGCAGGAACTTTTCACTGACTGGTCTCCAGTAATTTTGATCCTTCCACATCCAGGTTACAGTACCTCCTGAGCTTTTCTCTGATCTCCAAGTTCTTTATCTCATTTCGGAGGTCCTCAAACTCCTGCGCAGAGGAGAGGTTGCAGAAGACCCTGAAGTCGTTGTAGGGTGGGATGCCATGGTCTCGCCCTCTCTGGATGTTGATAGCAGCCAAGTCCAGTGACACAGAGTGTGCCATGGAGAAGAGTTTCTCCGTCAGCTCCATGTTGAGGAGTTCAGAGGGCACCCGCATTTTCCCAGGAACCCCAAACAGTCCACGGAGGAGGGGGTCAATCCCCCCTTCCTGCATGATCCTGAAAGGGGAGAAGAAGGCCTTGTGCAGGGGGATGTGGCCTTGTCGGATGGGCTGGAAGGTCTCGTTCAGCCGGTACAGGATGGGGTTGATCAAGGTGTGCCCAAAGCGGAAAGCGGCCGTGGCAAAGGCGTTGAGAATCCCCGCGTTGACGTTGGGGTTGTAACCTTTGTACTCACCCAGCATCTTCATCCCAGCCTCCCCAAGGACCTTGGGCAGCCACTGGGCATAGGTGATGTGCTGCATCTGGGCACCCACAATCTTCCGTGCCTCGTGGTACAGGAGGTCTCCGTCCCAGTGCGGGTTGAGGGCAGCCAGCTCAGTGGCAACGCGGTTGTGCTCCCTGAACCACAGCGTGTGCATGGCCGTGAGCCCCAGCTGCTCATTGGCACGGTGGTCTCCTGCCAGGAAGCACGGCACAGGGCTCTCATTCTCATCCCTCATGCACTCCGTGGGTGGCCCCACGGCAAAGGGAAGGAGGTGCTTCCCTGAGCTGGGTACAAGTTGCCCTCTCTTCAGCAGCCCTTTCTGGCCGCTCAGATCCCGCAGCTCCCGCGATTCCTGCTCCGTGCTGCCATAAACGTTGGAGGCGTCGATGTAGGATGTCAGGTGGTTGATCTGCTCCCTGGCATAGACAGAGTTCATCAGCAGGGAGGTCATCCCGCTGCCACACACGGGGCTGGAGCGCACAAAGAACATGCAGCGCCCGTTCCGCACGCGGGGGTCGTTGGCAGGGACCATGATGGAGAAGCAGGGAGGGTCGTTGCTGCACACCTCGCTGCAAGGGGCTCCGTCTGAGAAACGGGACATGCTGATGGCTGCCACTGTCTGGTCCATGTCGTGGTCCAGGAACTGGCCCCACTGCATGAGCATGTGCGTGAACTGGTCATCGGGAGTGATGGTCTCAGTGCCGATCATGGCAGTGGAGACAAGGCGAGGGAGAGGAAGGGGCAGATCCCTGGCGTCTTCTGCCAAGGAAAACCCTCGGGGGAGGTTAAATCCATTCTGGTAGGCAGGTTTGAGGAGCCTCTGGAAGGCTGTGAGGGACGCACCCCACATGGGGTGCTGGAGGTTGTTACAGGAGCCGTCGTGGGTCCTGTACTTCTTGTGGAAGCAGATGTCGGAGCAGTTGGGCGTGCGGCGGTGCGCGGAGCAGCCCGACAGGTTGGCGATCATGGTCAGGTAGTGAGGGGACACCAGGTCATTGTAGCGATAGCCTGCAGAGGGAAGGGCAGAGCGCCAGGTCAGGCATCACCTGCAGCCTCCTGATCCCCACTGTCCCATGGAACAGCTCTGTGTGAAAACCCCTGTCAGGATGGCCACAGGATGGCCAGGTCTCTGAGCGTGGTGCTGCTGTGGAATTTATGGGAAGCAAAGGAAGCACAGGATCACATCAGGCCCACAAAGCAAAAAGGAAAGGGAAAAGAGTTAAACTGCACAGAACTGGAAACCAGAAATGTTGTGACTGGCAGAGCAAACTGTGGGTGGTCTTGGTCCCTATTCTAGGTTTATTTTATAGGTCCCTGGGTTATTGCTGCCACCACGAGCTCCATCACCCACCCAAGCTCTACGTGACGAGCAGCAGGAAGCCGTGGGTGACTGCCAGGGCGCTGCTGCACCATGTGAAAGCGCTGAATGATGCTGCATTGTGTGGATGCTGACAGGGCAATGAGGAGGAGAGGCTGGCAGTCCAACCAGCCCAGACCAGACCTGCCGCCTGGAGAGAGACTCCTCGCACCCTGGAATACATCCAGGCAGGAAAAAATATTTACAGGCCCCAAACACACATGCCTGCTACATGATGAATCACACGTATAGGCAGAAGCACACAGTGTACAGGAATGTTTGCTGTGTATCAAGGAAGTGCCAGGCGGGAAGTTTTGAGCTCCAGCTGCTTCATGACTGGACCTCATTAGGTATTTTTGGTGTTACATTGCTTTGGTGTTTGCTATCACACCTCAGTAGAAGGCACCTGAGCTGCTGGGACTTATCTGAGTTTGTAGCTAAGAGATCAAAGTAGTAGAGACAGAGAAGGGATATCCCACTTCCTCTGTAACAGCACCTAAAATCCTCAGGGTTCACAGCACTGTTCTCATTGCCATTTGGAGGGCAGGTAACACCTCAGACTCTGCTGTTGAGGATCTGAACTTCAGACTTATAAGGATACTCCTTTATCAGTTAGATGGTTAATATATTTTTAGGAATGGGGCTTTTATAGCCATCTAAGAAACTCTTAACAAAACAGGGAATTAAAACATTTTCCTGGGTATCAAATTGGTTCAGTGAACACAAGACCAGCCCTTCAGCTGTTAAAAAAAACCATGAGATATGGAAAGAATTGCCACCCAGACAACACATTTCTTCATATACCCAACATTTATCTGGATTTTTGATACACTGCTGCACATTTTAAACTTCCTGGCTGTCTACACATCATTGTTTTCATTTCATCCTGCACACAAAATCAAGAAGGGAAATGAAATCTCTCTCACCTGTGACATTCATGTCCACAATCAGCCCTTGCTGCACGTGTTCCTGGATCAGCTGCAGGGTCCTTTCAAAGATCTCCCCTGCCCTGGCTGTCTCGATGGTGTCGGGGTCCCTCGGGTAGCGGAACAGAGCCAGGAGGTCATTGGGAGTCTTGGGGCGCCTGTTTCCAGGAATTAAAAGTGATGCAGGATCATTAAAATTAATCAACTCTGCTCAGGGCAGTGAGACCCTACAAGCAGCAAGAGCTAGGCTCTAAGCTGGTCTAGTGTTTGGCCCCCAAATTAGTGCCTAAGACCAACATGGCTTGACTGCACATTGCAGATAATTAAAGAAAGGATATTTTTCCCCAGGAAAATGAACATATTTAATTCCCTCAGTTTCTCTGGGTTTTTCTATGATAGCTATTTATTTTTTCACTTTTCAACAGCTGAAACCCAGAGGGTTTCTGGCTTACTACAAACTATCCATGGTTTCAATAAAAACATATATTGGAGTAGAAAAGGAGGGAATCATATTCACTCGAGAATTTATTTTTTATTGAGGAAATGGTTGGAATTTTCATATTATTATTTCTGTTCACCCTCCACAAAGCCACTTGCATTCATAAAATGACTACTCTGATTATTTTCCTTTTTATTCACTATCTCCAGAACCAACTCCAGCTGACAAAACGCAGAGAGAAATGACATAAGAGATGATGCTCGTGTATCTCATTTTTCCAGAATCCCAAATCTGTTGGGAAGCTCTATCACACCCTGCATGGTGCAGCTTCAACCTCCACCACTCAAAACAATCCCATGGCTTTCCTTTGCGGGTTGCCAGTGGTAAAACGAGCTTTGAGAAAGCTTCATTTCTTGTGGGTTTTTTATCACTTCTCTGCTCGAGGCACTTCCCACACTTACTTGCTGAAGAGCTCGGTGCGTGTGGAGTTGATGGCGTGGTCCACGCTGCTGATGGCCTCGCGCAGCGAGGTGGCCACAAACGTGTCCCCGCTCCGACCCACGTCCGTGGCTGCCCAAAGCACAAAAAGCAACAAAACAATTTGCTTCAACTTGCCTCAATTTGCTTTGATATTAACTGCCCCTCCCAGCTCATGAAAATCTGTGCGCCAGCACCAGCTCCAGAGTGACCTCACTGCAGAACAAACCGCGTTTCTGTTTGTAATATGGACACTGTGGATTTAATTTTTAAGACAGATATTCTGAAGAATGTGAGCTGCCTGAAAAAGAAGGTGACTTTTTCAGGAGATGTCTGTGGGAACACATTCAGACATCCCACATTTTTTCCTGTACAGCTTTGCAAAAAAAAAAAAGTCTATTTTGGTTAGTGTTTAAATTGCAAAAAGAAAATGTAAAAATCACAGTGAGTTAATCCAAAATAATATATTTGCTTCCCACAGAGGTGCTTCTCAAATTCATGAAATTAATTTAAATATATTGCTCATACATTAATTTTCTGTTTGTGGAACACTCTACTTATTAATTATTGGTAGTAATTAGTAGATATTTATGATAATAATGGTTCAAACTTAGTGTAAACACATCTGCTACATCATTTTAAATCAAAAATACCAAAGTTGTTGTTGGAACACCTTCAGAAGTAAAGACACCACTTCTTTAAAATAACTACAGGATGCATTTTTTAAGCCAGGCCTTTGTCACAGCTGAACAAACCAGTTCCCAGTTGGCTACTGGTCTATGCTATAGCCAGCTGGTGAATGAGGCACCAATCAAGAATAAACCACAGAAATTATCTCAGGAATTATTTCAAACAACAAAGACATTTCTGACCATTTTCAGCTCCTTGCTAACAACTCCTGTATGGAAAACGTTACTAAATTCATCTAATAAGAGACTCACTATCCACTCTGGCTATTGCTGGAACAGCTCCTTACTTATAAACTTTTTTGCTTGCCTTTGATTTCTTTTTTCCTTGGCCAGTTTTCTTACCCTCTAAGAGGTACAATTTCCACTCCTGACCTCTGGTTTGACCAGCAGAGGAGAGCTACTCCTCCTTGTTCATTACAGCTTCCCCAAAGCACAGAGCAGGAGATTGAAAACCAGACTTAGCTCCCATTGGTGCACTAAGAGTGGTGCATGGTCTAAGGTTGGACTTGATGGTCTTGGAGGTGTTTCCCAGCCTTACTGATTCTGTGATTCCATGATTCTATGACTGAGCAGACATTTAAACCCCTGTATTTGCAGCGACAACGTTGTTCTGCTCCTTCCTTCCCTGATGTGTGAGGTTTTGGTCAGATGATGATTTGTGAGCAGGCTGGCACATTTTAATAAGTTTCTCCCTCCCAGCAGAGGCAATAACTATATGGACACTGACAGCTGGGCTTGCAGGAGGAGGTTTAAGACAACACCTTTGGCTTTTCAGGGAGCAACTGCAGCTCAGCTGAGCAAACAGCAAGGGGCAGCTGGGAGGAGCGTGGGCTTTCACAACGGGGTGGCTCCAATCCAAGGGACCTGCCTGCAAAGAAGCTGAAGAAATCATTTCTCACACAATTATCTGCTCAAAGCGTAGCTGTGAACAGAGCACAGCACCTCCTTACACGGGAGGCAGAGAAGGCTCAGGGGAGATACGGTACCGGTGATGGTGAGCTGCATGGCACTCGAGGTGAAGCCAAAGGGGTTCCTCGCTATGCACTCGTATCTGCCCTGGTCAGCCACACCCAGGTCCCGAATGGAGAGGGTCCCATCCTGGCTGATGTGGAACTTGCCACTCTCTGTGATCTGGATGCCCTCCTGTTGTGCCATCAAAAGAGAGAAGCTGTGTCAGAGCTCGGGAAACTTCCCACCAGCCCAGCCTTCAGCCTGCTCAGCAAACCCAGGGATGGATGTGATGAACAAATGTGGCCAGCAGATGTTAGCATTGCTCTTCCAGAGAAACCAGAGAGACGTCCAAGGACACCTGTTCCTGATGGGATCCACGGTGAGGAGGTCCTTGCTCAGCTCCTTCCCCTGGCCCAGCCCAGGTGGTCCCCAAGGGACACCCCACAGGACACCCCACAAGACACCCCACACAGACATGCTGGCTGCAACAAGTCCCAGACCCTGACGCCCTCACAGAACTTTCATGGCACAGAATAAAGTAGAAATGTTCTCAGTTTTAGGACAACCTGAAACTGATGGATTTTTGCTGGCTTTGATCTGCAGATCCCATCTTTTGCTGGCTCTGACAGCATCACTCAAGCCCAACCTCTCAGCCTGGCTGGGGGCAGAAGTGACTTCAGATTTTATTTTTTTATTCTCCTGCTTCTTAGCATCTTTCTGCTGCCCTGCCACAACCCAAAGCTTGTTCTGCTGCCCTCTCAGCCCTTTCCTTCTGCTCCCACGGCTGGCTGAGCCCATAGAAAGCTGCAAAGAAAGAAAGCTGGTTCACCTCCCACCAAACTTTTGGGGGGTAAGTGCGGCTCAAGCATTTTCTGTGCCTGACTGTGCTCAAAGGCAGGGCAGGTAACAAGGGAAGTCCCAAGATTTATACTATGGAACAGCAGGAAAAAGTCAGAAGAACTTCATCTAATGAATTCTTGGAAAGAGCAGCCAGACTGCCGTGTGATTTTGAGGGATTGTGGCTTTGTCCCATCAAAGCTGGAGCCAACAAGCTTCATCCAATACCATCAGCAGGAAGCCTGGATATAAAGACAAACTACTTAGAAAAAACATCAATTTTCAGGGTTTTGTTTTCTTCCAGGGATGGTCAATCAAGTGTTTATAACATCGTGGAATGTCACTGGCTTCAAGTGACTCTTTTGGAAGGAAGAACAGGAGAATATTTGCTGCAAGGCTTTAAGCCCAAATAACTGCAATGTTCTCTTAAAAACCCCAAAACCGGGGAAATGCTGGTCTTTATCCACGTGTAGTGAAAAACTCATGAAGCTGAAAGGTGTTGAAGGGGAGAGTTGTTCAATTCTCCCCCAGTGATGTGAAATGACCACGTACCTTGACCCAGGTTATGGTGGGGCGAGGGTCTCCCTGGGCAGCGCAGGAAATGGAAACGTCCTGGCCTGTCTCTGCCACCAGGTCTTGGGGGGGATGAAGGAACACCGGGATCACTGCGCAGCGCAGGGAAAAAAAGTCACTGGGGTGAAAAATGCATCAAGGAAAATAGAGAAATTTGTGTGGAAAAAACCACAGCATAGGAAAAGCAGAGCTGCTGAGCTGCTGCTCTTGCAAGGGGTCTGCAGAGGGGCAGCAGCTCACCCCATGCTCTCTCACTACCTCTGTTCATAAATTTATGTAATTTATGTAATTTATGTTTGATATTTTCTGCTCCTCTGCACCTCTACTTGGAGCAATTACACAGGAATGTGCTGCATCATTTAAAATCCTTAATTTAAAGGCTTTCTAGAAAAGATGCTCCAGCTGAAACAGGGATCATGACTTGCTTCAGGAATTATTGGATGAGGCTCTCTCAAAGTGTTAGTCAGGCCAGATTAAGTAATTATATTGATCTTGCTGGTCTTAAAACATTCTGTGAATTCTGCGCTTGAAGCTTCACAATTTCATGCTTCTGGAGAGTTTCCTTCCCTCCAGTCTGTCATTAGTAAAACCCTGCCCTGCTTGTGAACAAGAAGGGAATTTTGATTATTTAGAAGAATAATTTATAAGGAAAAAGAAAGAAAATTAAGCAAAAGCTATTAAAATAATAAGGAAAAAAAAGAAGCAATTAGGCTTTAATTAAGCAAAAGCATCCCAGTGTGACTTGTGTTTTACAGAGTCCTGATTTAAGAAAACCTAAATTTAGATTGAACCTATGACCTGGTAGGGAATGTTTAAGACAAATGTATCAAGAGCCAGAGTTAAATGCTTGCTAGAAGGAAACATTATGTTTTGCAGAATTATCTGTTTGAAAAAGAATTTTACAATTAATTCTATAGGAAACACAATTTTAAAATTGAGAAAAAAATATATATTAGTAAGAATTTAATTAATACACTTTTTTTTTTTTAAATTATCTAGTTTTTCCTTTACTAAAGCAATTTTCTTGAGGACAACTCCCAAACTGCAGCAGCTTATTCCAATTTACAAACTGTGGCACTCAGGGAAACCTCTCTCACATTTCCCACCACCTGATGGAGCCCTCATGGCTGGATTTCTGTTCCCAGGGTGCTGGAACCCAAAAGCCAAAAGGAGTTTTAAACTTTCTGTGCTTTCTGACACTAACCCCCAGGGGAACACTACTTTTGACTTGAAGCCTTAGAGAATGCTTCCAAATTTGAGTGATAGAGTTAGAATCACGGGTATGTAGTTAAATAAAAGTGTGATGTCACATAGTGAAAGATTTAAAATTTGAAGCTTTTTAGAATATAGTAATAAGTATAAAACAAAATGGAGGTACTTAAAAGTTGTCTCTTTCTTCCTTTTTGTTCCTTCTTCCTTCTTCATAATTTCAAGTAGTAGTTTTTAGTTAAATAGTTAACTCTGCACTGCAAGTCACAAGTGTTTAGTTATTAGGTCAAAAGTATAAATAATATAAGTGTTAATTTTTAATTAGACTGTTTAGCTTCAAAAAACCTTGTAACTAACTAGATCTACCTCCATTTTGCTTGCTTTTAGCTGTTAGCTAGAAGTGCTGAAGAACTTTCTGTACTATAAATAAGATTTAATAAACAACAGAGCCCAAACACAAAAAATCCGTCTCCTGTGCTTTAATCCTGACTCTAAGTAAAGGCAAAAGAAAAAAAAAGACAAAACACTAATTAAGTAGTGCAACTAACCCCTAACACCAGGGAAGAGCAAATTCCCACCCCACAGGACCTGCCTGCTCAGATGGTTATTTATGGTAGGACTCACAGCTGGTCCGTGGGCCAGAGAGGGTTAATGAATAAGGGTTTTTTCTGCAAGGAATCCTATCAAGGCCATTGGCCTGGAGACAGAGGAAAGAAGGAGAAGAAGATAAGTGGGAAAGAAAACCTGCNTAACTCTGCACTGCAAGTCACAAGTGTTTAGTTATTAGGTCAAAAGTATAAATAATATAAGTGTTAATTTTTAATTAGACTGTTTAGCTTCAAAAAACCTTGTAACTAACTAGATCTACCTCCATTTTGCTTGCTTTTAGCTGTTAGCTAGAAGTGCTGAAGAACTCTCTGTACTATAAATAAGATTTAATAAAGTTTAGAGCCCAAACACAAAAAATCCGTCTCCTGTGCTTTAATCCTGACTCTAAGTAAAGGCAAAAGAAAAAAAAAGACAAACCACTAATTAAGTAGTGCAACTAACCCCTAACACCAGGGAAGAGCAAATTCCCACCCCACAGGACCTGCCTGCTCAGATGGTTATTTATGGTAGGACTCACAGCTGGTCCGTGGGCCAGAGAGGGTTAATGAATAAGGGTTTTTTCTGCAAGGAATCCTATCAAGGCCATTGGCCTGGAGACAGAGGAAAGAAGGAGAAGAAGATAAGTGGGAAAGAAAACCTGCAGCTGGGAAAAGTATTTTTAGAAAAGTCTTGTGAAAAACAGAGATGTAGATGGTTTTACACCAGTGAACGTTATGTTGATCTATTGCAACCAATGAACTAAGTGTAAACTTTGTGGAGTGTATAAAAAACAGCATGCTGTTGTAATAAATGGGATAATAGCCTTCTGAAATGTAGTGTGCCTATTTGTATGTCGTGCCTGCCTCAACAGCTGCTGGATCCCAGAAATCTGGAGTTTTGGAGTTTTCCATGCCTGAAAGCACAGAAACCTCAAAAACTCCAGATTTCTGGGATCCAACAAACAGTGGCAGTTATTTACCACGAAACCAAAAGGATGCCCCAGCTGTGCCATCCCCCTTGCGCCCAGCTCACCTCGCGGGGTCACCGAGAGCTGCACGGCGCGGGTGGCGACACCGATGGCGCTGATGGCGTGGCACTCGTACTGCCCGTGGTCGTGCAGGGCCACGCGCCCCACGCGCAGCGTGCCCGTGGACAGCACGCTGTGCCGCCGGTCGCTCGGCAAGGGCCCCCCTGGGAGAACGAGCAGCTCGTTAATTCCCTGTCACAGTCCTCATCCCGCCGAGGACAAAGGGATTTTTGCTCTTGCGCGTTCTTCCTGTCTGTTCGCGGCTCTGGAGGCTGTTGTTGTATCGTTATATCATTCCTAATTCCAGCATTTTTCCTATCAGACAAATCCTAGTTCTGATCTTGCTCCTTATGGGAATCAAGGACAAGACACCTTCCCAAGACACTTTCTCATGTATTAGACATAACTAGCAAGCAGGGAGACTTCTGATGGGGTTGAACCAAGAGGGGGAATTTCTTCATTGCCTGTGTTTCTAACTGGGGATTCTTATCAATTAGGCTAATTTGCTGGATTTATAAAACTGTTCTTGCCCTGTGTCACGTGTGCTTTGACACGAGTGCATTTTCAGTGTGCAATTTGCCATCTTTGCACCTGGACGCCTCCAATTAAAGACCTGCTTTTATATAATTTCCTATATTAACATTGTCTTAAAAGTGTTTTGTGTTGTTTCTAGATTTTGAAGGTATCACTTTCACTGGAGAGGTCTGTGTGATAGTCACACATTTCATTTCCTTCCCAGCATCAATTGCCCTGAAATACCACCTTTACACACCAAATTGTCTTGTCTGATCAGCTGGGAAGAGATGGAACCCTTTTTCCTTCCTCCTAAGTATTTTCCTAGTGCAATCTGCAGATTTTTTCACCCCTGATGGATAGGAAGTCACTCTTCAATTATCCAAACTCTCTGTTTCATCAAACAAATGGGAACATCTGGCACTGTCTTTCTAAATTTGGTCTGACTTCTTGATTTGCAAACAGTTGTTTCAATATTTCCTCTATTTCAGGAGAAAAGCTGAAAACTAAACTGCTTTAACAAACCCAAATAAAATTATCAAAACTTGTCAGGTTAGCAACTTTTTTTGTTTTAATATACTCCATTTCCCTCCATTTATTCATCCTCTACTTATTCACCCCAAATACCAAAACTTCCCACGCTCTCAAAAGTGGCTTTGAGCTGAGCAGTGCTGAACCACCTCCCCTCCTCTTGTCTTGCTTTTAGTGTGTGAGAGCACTGTAAAGCTTGGTCAATTTTTTATTTATGGAGTGATGAGTGCAAACCTGGTTACAAAGCAGTTTTGAACCTTACTTCTTGTCACTGTGCTCCTTTCCACATGCCTAAGATAGATTTTCTGGGAAGTGGAAGAAAACAGGTTAAAGGAGATGGAGACCATGCTGGCAGAGCAGAATTTCAGCTGGTCCTTCTTAACTCTGTGTCAGGGCCATTGCTGTGGAAGCTGGAACACAATACCCACAAACTCTCCACAGCCCTAAACCATTAATTATGGCTTGTGAAGCATAAGGAAAAGTTGGAGGACCTCTGGGCCAAGCATTATTGGCTTCTGTCCCAGAAAGTGCTGGATGAGATCAGTTCAGTGGAGCCAGCATTAACAACTATCTGAGACTTTAAAAGTTCACCACCACCTGTCATCCCAAAATGTTTTCTCCTAAGCTAAGAGAAAATTCTGAGGTGTGACAGTAAATGATGCCCTTCTGCAACATGCTCCCCAAGGGTAGCAAATCAAGGACAATGACATAGAGCTGGCACATGGTGGTACTACAAAAGGAAGTGGTGGAATCATCATCTCCAGAAGTGTTTAAAAAAAAGTGTAGATTTGGCATTTCGGGACATGGTTTAGTGGTGAACATGGCAGTGTTGGGTTAAAGGTTGGAATTCATGATCTTAGAGGTCCTTTCCCACTCAAACAATTCTGTGATTGACATCCACTGACCAGGAGTGCCCAGACTTTGCCTTTTCAGAGGAGGTGGGAAGCCACTGCAGGAAGAACTGTGAGGCTTTCCACAGGTTTCATGCTGATGAAAACCATCACACTCCTTCTTTGTGACAGAGACTCAAGATTCTCCTTCCTCAGTGCTTAACACCATCCTTGGTGATGTACAACACACCTCCTAGTGGGACTGGGTGTGTGCTGGTCACAATTTGTCCTGTGCCACCACTGCAAGCCACCACCCTGAACCAGCAGCTCAGCTGTTCCCCCCCACACCCCGTGGATGATGGCATGGGAAAGAGAAGCCACAAGTCAAGTGAGGCAGTACCTGCCCTTGTCCAGGTAATCACTGGGGGAGGGTGACCCTCAGCAGAGCAGGGGAAATCCACACTTTGTCCTTCAGTTACTGTCTGATCCATGGGAATGATGAGAAACCTGGGAGAATCTGGAAGGGAAAGCAGGGACTGAGCAGCAGGAAACAGGCAGCAAACTCACTGGGTTCACGGGAACAGAACCAGTAACAAGACTCAAATACACCCCACTGACCAAACGCTGTGTCCCAGAAATGTCCCAGAATCTCCACAGGAACAGCCTGGGAGCCCTCACCTTGCACTATGATCCTTGCTGTGGCCTGGATGGATCCCTCTGAGTTGCTGGCATTGCAGTTGTACTGCCCCTGGTCCGAGAAGGTGACGTTCTGAATGAAGAGTCCCCCAGAACTGGTGATGGTGAAACGGGAATCCTGTGGCAAAGGAGAGCCCGTGTCCAGGGTCCAGCTGATGCGAGGGTGGGGGTGCCCAGAGACCCCACACTCCAGGGTGACACTTTCCCCAATCAGTACTTCAGTGTTCTGTGGCTGGATCACAAAAGTGGGCTTGGCTGAAAGGAAAGGAGAGCTTTAGGACCCAGCTCTGCTGCCTGCTCACTGATGGGCAGAAGTTGCTTGGACTCCTCTGCAACCCAGCAACCCACCCTGGTTCTTCCCTGACACCCAAATAAATCCTCACTGTGAGCACTGCCCCCAGCATCTTCCCACCACCTCCTCACACTCACTCAGTGCTGGAGCATCCCCACCCGTGTCCCCTTCACCCTTGTGCTGCAGAATTCATCCCAGCCTTCAAACTCCCTCCCCAGTCCCAAATTACCTTCAATCTCTAAGTACCCCTTTTCCCACTCCAGAGGGAACCCCTTAAGCTCAGACCTCGCTTGGCTGTCACCACCCAGCACACCAAGAACATCTTGGCACATACAAAGCTGGGACTGACTCTGATTTAGCTCCACTCCCATCCCCAGCCCCAGCTGGGTCATAAAGGGGTGCACAAAGCTCAATTACACGGGGAGCCAAAATAGCGCAGCACGGCTTCCTGTGTCTTGACCTCCCCAGCAATGTTCTTGGCCATGCACTGGTAGACGCCTTTGTCCGACTCCTTGGTGTTCTGGATCATCAAGGTACCATCTTGCAACAGGTTCAGGCGGTCATCATCCTTCATGTCAATCTCATTACTGAAAAAAAGCCACAAACAGGCAAAATCTGAAAGGAATCAAGACTGGTGGTTCCCCCTGGGGGGATTTGGGGGCTTTGCATTGCAGTAAGTTGGTGTTTCTTGGAGCTATTCTGAGACTTCATGAAATTTGCAGCAAGAGCTCTGATTCACAGCACTGAACTTCAGCTCCAGCTCTGATTTGCTCCCTGGGTGAGCGGCTTTTTCTCTCCCCACTGATTACACAGGACATTTACAGCCCATCAGGAGAGCACTCTGTTCCCATGTCACAGCATCACTGCCATTGTCAGGGCATCCTGCCCAGGAAAGCCCGTTCTCCTTACTAAGTGCAGGCTTAACAATGAATTAATACTGTTCTTGTGTGCAGCCATTGCTACTCAAACTCGAGGCTCAAAGGCCTCAGAGGAGTAAAAAACTCCGAGAAGTCACTATGGGACCCCAACACAGCTTGGACTCCAACCCAGCCCCAGAGCTGTGAAACATCTTCCTTCTTTCTGCAATGACCTGTGACTCATGGATCCCAGCCCATGGCAGAAGGTCCCAGTGCTGCATCCCATTTGTCCCTGCACGAAGGAATCTTGGATGGCTGCAGATGATGGAAAGGAAAGAAGGGACCTCTTTCCCCCTAGGACAAAGGCTGAACCCACTCTGCAATCTAATCTGCTTGCTGGGCATTTATTTAATTCCCCTGGTGTCTCCTTACTCCAGCCATATCTCGTTTGTTGAACATTTATTATCATTACCCTTCTTACAATGCTGTCTTTGGGAGCCTGCCAGCATTTCCCTAACAAAACCTTCCTTCCAAAGGGACTTAAGTCAGCCATAAACTTTTGCTCTGGGCTGAAACTCTGCCTGGTGGGGGTTTTGCTGAAGAAGCACACATTGATCATTTTTTATTAATAACCAAGCCCTGCTCAGGCTTCACCAGATAAGAAGCTCACAAAGCAGCAAAGCAGCTTCATTTCCACAGTGGGCACAGAATATTTTATTGTATAGCATTTCCCAGAACACTCTGGCATCTAGCACATAGCCTACACATGAATTTGCAAATTCTGTCCTTCAGTGCAGCACAGCAATTTTTCTCTTTGGAAAGAAACCTCATACCTAGCACGATCAGCCTTTAGTGGGAAGCATTTCAGCAGTTAATAAATGGCAAGCTTGGTGGCTGAGAGCAACATGAAACACTAATTTTATTTTTTCCTGATCAAAAGACAATTGCTTTCAGCCTGCAGATTATGTTTATAGGAAAGTTATAAGCTCTTGGAATCCATTACAAACACAGATGAAATATTTCAAATGCAGATGAAAACACCACTTGGATTACGTGGTCACCAGAGAATGCTGTTAAAAGGAAGGTAAATATAACCCATGAAATAACCATTTCTTTTTTCTTATTTTTTTTTTGTTTGTTTTAACATTGTGTGAAACAACTTTCGTAATTACAGGCAGGCACTGAAGAGTTCAGTGCTTGAAAACCCTTCCCACCCCAGGTCCTTGCGTGTGACTTACTTGTTGTGCAGCCAAATAATGGCAGGCTTTGGGTTGCCTTCTGCCCTGCAGGTGAAATAAACTGTGTTTCCCAAGAGCACATCGACGTCCTGGGGTTCTGAGGTTATTCGAGGCCTCTCTGTAAAACACCATTTGAACACAACCCAGTCCAAAGCAGCACAAAACTACCTGCAGCCCAGCTGGGCTATGGTGGGGCACACAACACCCATCCTGTGATGCCCCAAGAAACAGGCACCAGGCACAGCCCCAGGCACAGCAGCATCCACTCAGAGCCACCCCAAAACTCACTAACACCTGCAAACATCATGAAGGAATGGCATCATTCACCTGTAAAAGCCCTGGGGAATTGTTGCTGTTCCTATTCCCAGTATGTTGGGCAGTGATCAGTTCCCACAGACCTGACTGTACAGTGGTTCATTACAGAGCTGGTCCCTGTCTCCCCCCAAAGAAGCAACAAGAAGTCAGTAGCATCCTCACTTGGGTTGTTTTTCTGCCCTTGGCAGCCTGCAGCTTCCTGCTCCACCTGAACACTGAGTCAGCTCCCTGCAAGCCACACCACTTCCTTCCCAAAAGGATTTCATTCATTATGGCCCTAATTCATCATCCTATCCCTATCCAGCCAAGCCTTTCACTGTGTGCTTCACTTTGAGATGTACTCAAGCACCGAGCAAGTTAAACATTGAAAGGATGTGCTAAAATAGGGAGGAATTTATGGACAAGCCCTGGCGTGCTTGGTCTTGATTCAGCAAACAGCTTGCCCATTTCACAATCTGCTCACCAGCAATCCAGTAAAACCAGCTGGATTATTCCTAGAATTGAGAACCTGTCACCTCCTCCAGTGGAAGGTCAGTGTCCTCACTCCTCAGATCACAAGTTAATGGCTCAGAAAAAATCCCCAAAGGCAAACCCAGCACAGCCCCAACTCAGCACAGCCCCATAGTACAAAACTCTGACCCAGGGCAGATTTGCCCCTGTGGCTCACAGCTGCTCAAAGCTGTGGGTTAATGGTGCCAGCAGTTTTCAGACTGACTCAAATATCAGCCACCTGCATGGGTGGAGCTCTGTGCTGAACTCTGTATAATTCCTCTTCCCAGCTGGCAGACCACCAGAGTGAAAGCCAAATGCCAGCAAAATCTTCCCACCAGGTGCGCTGGCTAATTTGACAGACACCCCACTGTGTTTCCATGCCTAAACCAGAACAAATTTGCACTAACAGCTGTACTGTGGCACTGGGAGTGTGTTGGGGACAGCTTGTTGTGTGGCACAGCCACTCCATGTGTCCCCAGCTGCTTTCCCTAAGCCCTTCCTATCCCCCCTCCCTTGAGGTCACAGACCTGTTTGTGCCAACTCAACTCTTCATGGCTGTGCCCTAAATTAAGCTGTGAAATGGTGAACATTTTTCAAAAGAAATAATGAAATCATAAGAGAAAAGCTGAATTCAATGGAGAGCTCTTCAAAATCCAGCTGAGCTCACACATTTGGCTCACAGCAGGGCCATGCACAGCTGGACTGGCATATCCAGGAGGGATGCTAACAGCCAGCCTGTGTGGGTGGGAATTTCTCCAACTGACTCTACCAACAGCAAAGCACCACAG
This sequence comes from Rhabdornis inornatus, assembly GCA_013397075.1. Lineage (NCBI taxonomy): Eukaryota > Metazoa > Chordata > Aves > Passeriformes > Rhabdornithidae > Rhabdornis > Rhabdornis inornatus. The sequence continues at coordinate 2,384,152 of VWZS01002574.1, forward strand.
AACTACAGCCAACGTTTGTGCCATACCCCACTTAAAAATCAGAGTTTTGTCTTAACTCAATTTAAAAATCAGAGTTTTGTCTCACCTCCACTTAAAAACGAGAGATTTGTCTTTTTCTATATGAAATAACTAATTTCAGGATTTTTCAGAACAAACTCTAGTTTAAAATTCTAAATGTAAAGAATAACAGCCTAACAAAAGCCATCAGTTACACCACAGTCAAACACAACATTCAGCTCCATATCTATGATGCTCCCCCTCAGGTTTCCAGTTGTGTTTCCAGCCACTGCAGCTCTCCCAGTATTCCCTTTCTGTTCAGCCTAATGTGGGGTATTTCCTCTGGTTCCTGGTTTAGCCACTGCTGCAGCAGATCCTTCACCAGCCCTACTCTATGCAAAAAGCCAGGACAACACCCTCCAGCCAAAACAGAGCTGCCTCCAACACCTCTGGGAATGTCAGCTTCCTCCTGCAGCCCCGCCGGGGTTTTCCCATTTCAGCAGAGAAGGAGGGAGAAATCGGGATGCCAGCAGAGGGAAGAGGGAGGAAGAGGGCTGGAGGAAGCAATTCCCAGAGCAAAGCCCAGCTGCAGGGGCTGAGGGTGGCCCATGGAGGGGCCTGGCCTGGCTCACCACAGTTGAACTCGTGGGCGGTCAGGGTGGCGATGGAGCGGCCGTGCAGGTGCCGCGGAGCCTCGCAGGTGGCCGCGCTCTGGATGCTGCCCTGCTCCGAGGATTTCCTCAGCAGCTCTGCCAGCCACAGCAGGTCACAGTCACACAACAGCGAGTTGGAGTCCAGCCTCCTGCAACAGCCAGGAGAAGGCAGCTGAGTGCCCAGCCTGCAGCTGCTGGGCTGCCTCCTTCTGCAGGGCACAGGAGGGGCACAGCCCTGCAGAGGGAAGCGTCACCTGGGTGCTTTGCCCTGCATTTGATTATATCCCAGGGGAAAATTTGAGATACCTCATTGTCACGATGGTTAACCATTGGGAAGGATAAGGATTTGACAGGAAGGTCTCACAGATATGTATGTATAACAGAAAGAATGTAGAATCTGAAGAAAGAATAGAAATTATAGCAAGTCTTGATAGAGAAGAAAAGAATTGCTGAGCCAGTCTTACTAGGTAACTAGAAAGCAAAGAACAAGTGAGTTGGAAGGGGCTTTTATGACCTAGAGCAAAGGATAAATCCACCTCAAACAAAAGATGTTTTCACCAATCAAAAAGATTTTCACAGGCAAACAAGAAAGCCAATGTTTCAAGTAGAGAAAAGATCTCAGAATTTTGCACTGCAAGAAAACTGAAAAACAACTTATAGCTTAAACTGTAGCATACTAACCTTTTGTGATTAAAAAATAGTAACATGAATATGGTAATGTTAGTAGTTATGACAGGCTATAGGTAATAGTAAAGGTATTGATTGGTAGTCATGTATTAAGATGCTCTGTAATGAAAAATATATAATGCATTGTAACCAGAACTAAAAAGGCTTCAGGACACACACACAGCTTGCCTATAGCAGCAGCTCTAGGCTCACCCACAATCCCCAACTGCTGTAACCTCATCCATGCAATAAACAGTATTTTAAGAGCCCTCTGAAGCCTCCATCTCTCCATCAGGCTCTTATAGTTAACTAGGATGTGTTACCAATTAGAAAGATTTAATTGAAAAACTACCATCAACCATTCCAGTTTCAGATAGAAATGATTCAGTTAAACTGGATTATGCAGTTTTGGACTACTTGCAACACTGAAATGTTGGGTTTTACCCTGGGATGGAGATTTCAACCTTTACTGAATTCTGTAAGAACTGCCTCTGTTACGGCTTTTCTCGTTTAGCTCCAAAAAAACCTCCCCCTTTATTTATGTGTGGATGGGATCAGACACTTTCTGTAACCAGCTTTGAGGGGTTTCTGCACATTTCTGCACAACTGGAAGAACTTTTATTACTGCAACACAAGCCTGAACCACAGCAAATGGAGCTCCAGTGACCTCCCAGTGTCCTCAGCCTCTTCCCTGCACTGACCTCATTCCTACGAGCAGTGTAATCCATGAGGATAAATAAGGACTACAGGGGGATTAGTTTGTGCCTCCTTCCCCACTGACAGTTTTACAGTTGATAGGTCTGGGCCATTGTGATGGTTTTCAAAACCAGCACAGCCATGCAAAAAAGACAAAACAAAAATCAAAAAACAAACAAACAAACAAACAACAACAAAAAAAAACACAAAAAACAAACAAAAAAAAACAAACAAAAAAAACAAATAAAAATAAACAAAAAAACAAAACAAAACAAAACAAAAAAAAAAAACAAACAAAAAAAAACCAAAAAAACCAAAAAAAACCAAAAAACCAAAAAAAAAAAAAAGGAAGAAAAACCTAACACTTTCAGGGTCACATATTTGAGAATATGAGATTTCACACAGGGCCATGTCCGAGTATTTTATAGACACCCCAGATTTTTCTCTGGCACCTATAGACAGCATTTCACAAGATATTCCCTGTTAAAGAGAAGCGAAGCATTTTACCTGCTTGCAGAAATCACTGAGGGCTGCAGTGAGAAATACATTATTTTATTGTACTTGAAAATTATGGCAGAACACCAAAATTCTTTACCTTTGGCACTTTTTTTTTCCTCCCAAACACATCATTAAACTTATTTCCAGAGATCATAAAACCAAAGCAAGAAAGAAGTAAGCTTGAGAGACAGACAGGTTATGTGGGAATGGCACCCTGGGGAATTCCTGCATGGAAAGAGAATCATGCCCCTTGGCCCTCCTCTGACTAATTTCAGTCTAGAAAACAAGCCTTTTCTTTTATGACTATGACTTTTCTTTCCATGTTAGATACTGATCTACAGACATGTTCAAGGTCGTATCCATGACCTGGACTTTCTACATTTTTCAAGGATGTTTTGTGGGTTCAAACTGTTGTGAAGACTTTCCAGGAATGTTCATTCCTGTGGCATTATTAAGCTGTAAGCTGATTATAATTAGACACTAGCATAAAGAAACTTCTAACTGCTTAAATAAGCTTTCAGGTCCAATCAAAACTGTTTTACAAACTTAGCAGTGGCCTTAGAAGTGCAACAACGAAAAGCTTTGCCAACCAGGCACATTGTTCCTCAGGTCCTGCCCATCTGATTGAAGATAAACAAGTCCTCTTTGCAGGCAATGTTTTTTACTTACAGCCGTTTGAGGGATTCCAGTTGAGAGAATGTCCCTGGATGAATCCTGGAAATCTTGTTGTTGTGCAAGAATCTGCAGTGGGAGAAGCCATGCCAAAACATAATTCAGTATTTGCACTGTGAAGATGATAACAATTCAGTTTAAATGCAAAGGCTGCTCATCAAAACAGAGCTCAGTTTTTAAATTCCGTGTTTGTTTCCATGAGCTGGAGGGATTTCATCCCTTGATGGGTGTGATGTAATATGCCAAAGCCTAGAGCAGGCGTGGGCTGGAAACAGTGACTCAGGATGTGATGGAACAGGTTTAAATTGGACCCTTCCAGTTTCTCTGCAAAGGGAGGAGAAAGGGCACAAAATCCCCTCAGATTAGACCCACCCTCTGTTTTCTGGGCCTGGGTCAGCTCCAGTTTAGAAGGGACCTTCTCTTTCCCCTGTGCAGATGATGTGACAATTTTACAAGGGCAGCCATTGGCGCTGGACATCCCTTGCCTTAGACTCCATGTAGTTATTAACCCAAATCCATGAGCAAATCTAGTTCAGAAAACAGCCACCTAAACTGGGCTTATCTCTGAACAAAACTGAGACAAATTCTCACTTCCAGAATCTTAGCACACACATAAAACTCTCCAGTTCTTAGGGAGAAACCCTGATTGTGCTAAAACGCACAATCTTACTGGGGACCAAGAGGGGATAATTAACTCCCCATTCTTGTAACGGTGGGGGAATTTACTTGTGCTGGTTGCACCCAAAACTCATAAGAGACCATTGATAAAAGAGATGAGGCAATTTCAGAAGGTTGTGGAACAGGAGGGAACACCAAAGCAGCACAGCCCGAGTGCAAATGTCTGCACACACACATGTGCACCAGAGTTCACAAGCTGGTTGCCCAGTTTGGAGGCTGAAAAACCTTCCTTTAAAATTTAAATCCAGAATTTTTGTTGGATCCAATGCAGTGACTGAGATCAGTCATGAAATGATCCAGGTCTGAATTTTCCTAAGGGTATGGGATCCCACAATTTTATTTCTTTGGCATGTATGGATATAAGGCACACTTCCACACAGCCCAGTAAAGTCTGCTGGTTTCTCCATGGAGTGGGAACCACACACAGACTGTTGTGCTGGTGGCTCCATTACTGCTAGAAGCAATCCTGGGGAGCAGGAGACTCCATTTCCTTACTGCTTTCAAGAAGGATGTGTGTTTTTCTTGTTAGACTTTCTTCTGACTTTATCCCTTTTCCACCCCCTTTTTTTGCTCACTCTGTCCAACAGTGACTAATGTTGCTGACCTTATACTCAGAATAAAATCTCACTTGGCTTGACCAGCTGTAGGACTTTCTGCAGATTTACTCCTGTTTAGATGGAAACCTGAACATAGCAGAAAATGGGAAATTCCCTTCACATCCCAGTCACCCTCCTACTCGGCAATTATGTAAAATCTCTTTCTTTATTGAAGTTTGGTTTTGCATTTTGGAGATCACACTCCATGCTACCAAAACTGCTACACTAAAAAAATGGGTTTTCCCCTTTCTCCTCACCCTCTCAGTCCCAAGAAGTATTCCATCTTTACTTACAGCCTTTCAAGTTTAGGCAGGTCACTAAAAGTCTCCAGCTCTAGACTTTCCAGGTTGTTGAAATGCAGGTATCTGTGACACACAAATCACACACAAATCACACAAAGACTGCAATTTAAGAGACAGATATTCCCAGATCAATCCACCAGTGCCCAGCACTCATCTCAGTGCAGATGTTGAGAAGCCAGAATCCATGTTAGAGTCTCCAGTTTCCACATGCAAACACAGTAGCCAACATGTTTCTGCTAATACAGACTAATATTTTTAGTTCCACTAAAATCCAAAGTGTGACCTGCCACTCCAGAGGCCTGGGGGACCTCCTCCCTGTCCCAGGTCACCCCTTGCCATCAAGAAAAGAAACGTGGTGCCTGCAGAGCAACTCATCACAATACCTGAGCCTCCCTGTTGCCATGAGCTGTGACATTCACCAGCACAACTGACACATTCCTGACTTTTAGATGGATTTTGTACAGTCCCCAAATTGCCTAAACTGTTCCCTTTTATTTTACACAGGCATAAATTTCACAGCAGACAGAGATTAATCACAGAGCTACAAATACTCATTCTATTGTAGCTGACTGCATTGAGAAATAATTGCCTAAGCCTCCACATGGCTGTTTGATTTGTAATGGAAGGATTCATGATAAATGGTCCAGTATCGGAGCACAAACTGGGAGAGGGTGACTCAGATTCTGCACTGGAGGGTCACAGTGGGAAAGACAGGGACGTGCTCTAATCAGTCTCAGATGTCTGCTGCAATTGCTTTGGACATTGTGGAAAGCATCTGATCCTGTCCATCAATCGGGTTTTATACTTTTTCTTGAAAAGCTGGCTTGTGGGGGACAGGAAAATGGGGTAGGATTTGAGCAAAGCTATTTCTCCTGGAGCTAAGCCTGCCTGGGATTGAAAACAGATGGGACTTTCAGCGGGTTGTTTGTTGGTTTTGTGGGTTTGTTGGTTTTGTTTTTTTATTTTATTCGTGACATCAAGTCTGGAATGCTCACTGCTGAAATATCCCTGTGGGCAGCACCAGCTCTCTAAGCTCAGCTTAGAGCCAGTTTCAGCTTCCTAAGTTTTCTCCCAGGCATCCTTGCTGAGCTGGCTGATGAAAAACCACATTGTACACAAGCTTGGTAGCACACCTATTGTTAGGATTGCCTGAAACTTCCAATTATGCTCTGTCCTCTTGTGCTGTCAACCTGGAGAACAAGCTGGATCCTATTGCTTTTACAGCAAAATCCTTGGTTGCATTCCAGCCCTATAAATGCTGCGACTGGGAACAATTCAGGAATTAGTTTCACCTTTGGTCCCTGTTCTCCAATGATACAAGTAATTCCTATATTCAAATTATTTAGGAAGAATAAATCATTAGGAAGAAATTCCTCCCTGTAAGTGTGTTGTAGCCCTGGCACAGGGTGCCCAGAGCAACTGTGGCTGCCCCATCCCTGGAAGTGTCCAAGGCCAGGTTGGATGGGGCTGAGAGCAACCTGGGATAGTGGAAGGTGTCCCTGCCCAGGACAGGGGGTTGGAATGAAATGAGCTCTAAGATCCCTTCCAAGCCAAACCATTCCACCTATCTATGATTCAAATATCCAAGCTCACATTCTCTCCACCAGTCCCAAGCAAGAAAAATCCAGCCCCAGTTTAGGAAGGCACTTCAAAAGAGTCAGACCTCAGTCTGCCCATCTCATCTCAAGAGTGGTGCACTAAGAGTCAAAAAACAAAACTTCTTTGAATGAACAGCAGAGTTTTGCTGTACACAGAAGGGGAGCAAATGGGGACTGTCACTGTGATGGGCTCCAGCTGCCAGGAAAACACACGAGGCTCCCTCCATCCCAGATTCAGCACAGAGTGCCACGAAGCTTGAGGCAAGATCATTACTGTGCTTGTTTGGAACCATCATGTTCCCCCACTGCAATTACCAGATGCTTTGCAGCACGGGAGCACCACCATCCTGGTAGCTCCCAGGAATACTCAGCTGCCCCAGCTTTCAGCTTGCACTTCCTCCATTCATTCCTAGCAGAGCTCTGGATGAGAGAGAAACTCAACCAAGCACCTTCAGTTTAAGTAAAGGACCAGATCTGACTCTCTGCTCGAGGAATCCCCAGACACAAAGCCAGCAGAGCAGCTGCCTTCTGCTTCCAGCCCTCCTGCAGACCCCTCTCTCCTCCCATCATAAGGTCCTTGGAAATAAAGGCCATCAGAAGCACAGCTCGGTTTTTCCTATGCTCCAGAGGTTTGGGGACAGAAGAAAACATATGGAACACCAGTAGGAAGAGACCTCAGTACTAACTAACCAAAACCAACACTCAGAACAGCTGTTTTCAAATGAACCCAGTGTAGTCTGGCAAATGTGGATGAGAAAAGAGCAGAAGCTTCATCCTACCCCTCACTAAGTGCCTGCTGCTCTCCAAGCCTGGGAACACAGCATGAAAACAAGGCTCATCCATACTTACAGCTGCTCCAGGGAACGGAGCCCGTGGAAGGCATGTTGCTGGATGCTCTGAATTTCATTTTTATAAAGGTAGCTTTCAAAAGGAGAGAAAGGAAACAGCATTAGGCCAACTGATCAGCAGTTGTGTTCTAAAGTCACAGGAAACAGCAATAACCCTCAAGCCAAAGCAGAACTTGCTGCCTGGATTCAGGGGCAATGATCTGTACCTCTGACACTGAACTCCAAACACACACAGCATGTCCTTGACTGGCAAACATTAGAACTGGGTTGTTAGATTTTAAAGAGGTTAAGAAATTACTGAGCTACCAACTCACAGGTATTTCAGGTTCTCTAGATCTTCAAAGGATCTTCTCACGATTTGTTTTATCTGGTTATTGTTCAGCAGCCTGTTCAAATCAAGAAAGAAAAACACAGCTGGTGAAGTCAGCACGTGTGAGATTTGTGGCATTTCTGTTCTTGGATGCCCACCGGAAAATTCTGAGCCCAGGTGTCACAGAATTTAAGATTTAATGGGGTTAGCAAGTCAAAGTTTGGGTACTCACACCAGCCAAGGCAGTGAGAAGGTTTCTCACCCAGAGGGGCCAAGTACTTCCAATATTGCAGTGTTCAAAATATTTTCCTTACCTTCTGCTGCAGTTTTCAACCCAAAGTGACAATTTTGTCCAGGAAAGGGATGAAGGGATGGGAGACAGGCAGAAAGAAGCAATGGGGAGTGAGATATTAAATCATTGCTACCACTCTTGTACAACCACAATGGGTTTTGGAGGTGCCTGGTTGTGTTCAACAAGTGAGCAGGGGAGTGCAGAGCCAGTTTTTAAAAGTACGAATGCAGTCTAAAACATCAGCTCCCAATGGAGTTATAGGAGCCATAAAATGCTAATAGCTTTGCTAATCACTTTGTAACTGATACCCACAAATGAGAAAGAAATAAATTCAACTTTGACTCCTGAGGCTGCTCAGAGACAACCTCTTTCAACCTTGGGAGCCTTGTGCCAGATTTTAATCCAAAACCTCTGGACCACATGGCATTGGAAAGCCGTGTGTGATTTGTGTGTGCAGTTGCCATGACTGTGTGTGCAATTGAAGGCTTGTGTGTGCCAGTGACCAGAAACAGCCCAACTGTGTAACCACACAGCTCAGCCCTGCAGAGCTCTCCTGCAGCCCCTGCCAAGCCCAACACTGAGAAAACACAATAAATCACTTATAAATAGCTCCCTAATACACCAAGTTTAGCTATTCATCGTGGCTGCCCAGCCACACTCTCACTGTGGTATCCCACTGATGTTCAGCTCTGGCAAAGCTCACAGCTGGTGGAGCTTTTAGAGCTGAATAGCCCAGAGCAAGGATTTCACCAGCCACATTAATTTTTAAAATTCCTAAACGGAGTTGTGGGCAGAGTAGGAATCTGTGACTGTGTATTGCAAAGATTTCCTTTTCAGGTGTTGTAGGAAAAAAAAGCAATTCCCTGTGCAAGCAGCGAGACCTGACTACATTGTGTCACATTTGCTACATGCACTGGATGTGCATTTTACAAGTTGATTTTTGCCATAGCTCTGCTCCTCAGGAACAATTTGCCACCAGGCAGCAGGTGAGAAGGCAGTTCAGCACTTTCCCAGCAGCAAAAACCAATCTTCTGCCCTGCTTTTCTGGACAAAAAAGAGCAGCCAACCTCTGTCATTACAAGCCAAGGTGTTTTCCTGGGCAAAAACAGTGTGTGCAGATAAAGGATGGAGAGAAAAGACAAAGAGATGGGGAGAAATGGTAAAAAACTTGTGGGAAAAGATGAAGGTAATATCAAAGTAGTATCACTTCATGGATGACAGAAGATATAAAAGATGCCAGAAGCACACACATGTGATGGAAGCTTCACAAGTTCTCTCCAGGCACCTGAGCCACAGCAGCTTTCCATCAGCTTTTTCTCAGGTGGAGAATTACACTGAGAGTCAAAAAATGCACGTGAGAAACTCAAGAGCAAACAACTTTGGAAGTCAGGTAATGAGGGGTTGAGAAAAACCTCATTATCCTGGATTTGACTACCCTCCCTGGATTAGCTGATACCATGGGTGTGGGTGTCACCCCCATCCCAGGGCTGGGCACAGGCAGCCTGAAGAGGTTAAGGCAGAGACAGCTGGAAAACTCCTGCACAGCTGGAAGCAATGGCTCCATACACACGGCTGAGGTCAAACAGCCCGGGATCACTCATAAGGATGCAAATATGATGTCAAGTCCTTGGAACACACGATCCTGCTTTGACAGCCAGCTATGCTGAGTGGAAATACAGCCCCTGAGCATCAACCCAAAAGTTTATTTGATGACTGAACACCCAAGGGCTGGAAATAACTGCCTGAGAGCAGTGTGGGAGAGGGTTTTGTCTACTTGCCCGCAGGACAAAGACAACACAGGCACCAGCCCTGCTCCCCTCCCTGCCCCTATCAGCTTTCATCTCTGGCCAGAGCAGGACGAAGGCAGCTCCTTCTCTGCTACCTGATCCTTGACCCCACTTCTGAGCACACAATGGGCTGACAGAGTGGTGCCAGCACCGACGTCATTCCCATGGATGTGAGCACCTGTCACACAGCTGGCACTGGCCACTGCCTCCCAGGGGACAGGCGACAGGGACCAGGTGAGCAGGGTCACACCAACAGCCTGAGCAGCATGGGCTGGAGCCCTTCTCTGATTGTTTTCTTTAATGCTCGGAGTTCAGACCAGGACTGATCTCCACTGGGATTTCAAATTGCATTATGTTGTCTGGCTGTGTTTTGGGGCTATTTAAAAGCATTATCCCAGTCTGTTTTGTTGTCTTTGCTATTTTGTACAGTTCAAGGGAGTGTAATCACTGGCCCAGCCAAATAAGATGAATCCTGGAAGTTCAGATGGCAAGCAGCACACAGGGCTCTTATCTCATCGTCTGATACTTAAAAATTTGTTCATTGCCTGATTTAAGAATAAAAAGTGCATGGAAGAAGCCATCTCTGCTTCCTGTCTCAGGATTCCCCATTGTAATGGAAGGATAAGTCCTGGAAAACATTCGAAAGTGAGACAATGATGAAGTCCATAATAGCCCACTTATTCCAAAATGCTGCTTTCAGAGAAATCCATGGACAAGGCAGCACATCTGGCTCCTAGAAAGATTTTGGATGGCTCCCGCACAGCTGTCTGCTCCTTGACCCCTGTGTAATTCACCCAGGCAGAGAAGTGTGCAAAATCCTGGCATGGCCTGGCTATCAGTCCCAGCTGCCATCCATAGCAAAAATGCCCAAATTCCTGCTAGACTTAGAGGGCTGAAAGCTGAGATCCCAGATCTGCTGGGAATAAATGCTCTGGCAGACAGAGGCTGGGAAGATCATTATCACTGTCATAATCTAAAGCACACCCTGTAGCAAAACAGGCTAAATTAAAAGTATCAGAAGCACATTTCCTAGCAATAGGAAGGAGCATGCCCATCATGTCCCATGAATTGGACTCCACATGAGTAGGAAAACTCAGTCACACAGGTTTTATTCCTGCAAAACTCTTCTGGAACGTTTGCGATATACAAGAGCCATGAGATCTGGCCCAGATTCACCAAGAGAACATTTTACATGCAGTTTCCTCTAGGTTTTATGCCCTGACTGCCTCTCCTTTCTCCTTCCCCACCCTCTCTCCAGATTGCCAGGCACAGGCTTAAGTTGCATTAAATGAGTGGTTTTCTGTTTTGAAGAATGTATTAAATGATGTGACAGGACAGAATTCAGACTCAAACCATGTTCTCTTCCCTCTTTTCATTTGACAATCCACATGCTACAGTCATTGTGACAAAACAGCTATTTTTTTCCTCATGCCATTAATAGAAATCATCACGCAGTGTATTCAGAGGGGGAGAAAAAGTGAGTTTTATGTTCAACCACACATTCCCTCTTGTTGACAGAATGATCTGGAATATCCATTTCCCATATTTAAGGGAGAAAGTTTTTTCTGAGATCCAAGCAGGCTCTGACATCCCCTCCTTGCTGGCAGGAACACATCCTCTCAGGAGTTACTAGAGGGTAAAAGACAAACTCCACGTTACTGCTCTGTTCACCCTGAGACTCTTCACAGCAGCACCTAAAGCAGAGGTGCAGGGCTCACCAGAAGTGTTTTGCTCTCACCTGAGCAGAAAGAGAAATATGATGTGAGCAGTGATAGGGTAAAGGGCCAGGCAGAGGCAAAGCAATATGGTCTCCACAGAGTGCCTGTTCTCTAGGGTGCTCTTGCCTCAGGAAGAACAAAATACACACTGGGGGTGTTAAGAAATTTTGGTCCCTGGGTTGGACATTTCTGTGGATGGTGCTGGAGAGACCCAAGGAGCAGCAAGCCTTTGGCTGTGGTTTGAAAATACAGCAATGAACCAAAGAGGGTTTGATAGGGCTGACTCCTGTGGGAACATGTAAGGAGAAACCTCACAGGGGTGTCATCATCCATCCCCACCCAAAAATGACCTAAAGGAGCAAAAACTGGGAAGCAGTGAGAGGCTGTGCCTCACCATGGGCTCAGAGTGTTTCTTCTCTCCCCAACAGCCCAGCAGCTGCTCTGAGCTAATGTTGGCTTCAGCCACGCAGCAAGTGATGGCAAACTGCAGCAAAACAGCTGTCCTGGAGCTGGGGGGTGTGGGTGGCATACAAGAGGAGGTTTTGCCTCACTCTCCTTGCTACCTTTTTTTTTTTTTTTTTTGTACCAAGGGGACATATTAAGAGTTTAAAAATACACAGCACCATCTGCAGAGATGGGAACAGAGCAAGGAGTGGACAAGGAAATCTTACAACTCTCTGAGATGTTCAGCCCAAGGGAACTCTACCTCCACACAGCCAACAAGGAAGCTCCCAGTGGGGCAGGATTTAGGATAATTGCTCATTACCTGTGGTGCTGTACCAGGAGTCCCCAGCTGGAAGCAAATTGTGACTGTGTCTCTTCCACAAACAGGGCTCCTGTTTTTAATGCTAAAGTAGTGCTCTGTGATTTATCAAATCTCCCACACCAGAGGAAAGCAGAGAGGAGCCAGGGGAGGGTTTGAATTGCTGAACAGCCCCACTGGACATCCACACAGGCTCCTCTCCTGTCAGGCTCTCAACCCATTTCCCTGCATCCAACACAGGCTACAAAGGTTTCCTTTTCAGGGTGGTTTATAAACTGTCAAACTTGGACACAGAACAGCCACACTGCCCTAAAGGAGATGGAGAACAGAAGCTTCACCAGAATCTGTTGCTCTTCCTCTGCCATTAGTGGAAAAAGTTCTTTTAAAAAACATTTATTTGCTTATGGAAGATTTATTTAAATTCGATGGCAGAAAGCTGCAAGCTCAGAGCTCTGCACGTGGAACCTGAGCTATTCTATCCTCCAAACCTCTCACTTCAAATTTTCTGGACAGATTTTCCCAGGAAGCCTCACAGGGATTTTAAAGGATTTATTCTCTTTATCACTTGAAAAGCTATCTAAGTCCTCAGGCAAAATTTACCATCTAAGAAACATCAGCAAATTCTTCAGCTCTTGTCAGTTTTGATGCGGGAATTGGACAAACCAAAGTTCCTGGAGAGAAATTTGCTTCAGGAGTGTGAGGTCCAGTGTTCTCTCAGTCAGTTATCAAGCTCCTCAGCTGTGGGAGTTTACAAGTGTGAGAATAACTAAGTGTTCCACTCTGCTGGCCAGACCAGGACACACAACTAAGCATAAGAAGTATTATCTAAATGGAAAGGTTTCCTTGGCAAACCAGGTTGATTTTCAGAATCCAAATATAAAAATGCAGTATTTTGTTAGAGCAGTGTTTTACCTGGTCCAGCTCTGACAATGGCCATAGGACACAGTTTAGGGAAAGCAGGAGTGTCTGCCCACCCCCTGTGAAAACACTTTGCTCTTACTCCCCTGGCATCCCAAATCATGAGATCAGGGATGCCAGGGGGCACATTCCTGCCTATTCCCTCTAGTATCTGTTCATGGACTTGCTCTCCTTGAGGTCTCTGTCCAGGAGAGTGTGGAGACAGAAAGGAAGAACTGGAGAAATTAGTGGAGCACAGACAGGGTATCAGAGAGAGACAGGTCTTTCCCCTCAGCCAGGCTCTATCTGCATCCACCTCTACACAGAGTGGAGGAGTCAGAAGCAAAAGCCCTGCACAGGTCAGAGACCTGCCCAGTCCAAGGTGCTGGCAGGGCAGGAATTGGGACCCCTTACAAAGCTTGGCAGGTTGGCTGGAGCATCCCTCCAAGTGAAGCCCTGCCAGCATCCTCGTTTTCCCCAGGGCTCGGCTGAAACTCGCCTGGTGGTCCTGGGAGCTGCTGCCAAACATCTGCCTCTCACTGAGATGACATCATCTGGAACCCTTTGTTTCCTCGACTCAGGAGAGCTCCAGGGGTGGAAGAGCAAGGCTGGAGATCAAGAGGCCTCAGCAGAGCTTTGTGATAAGACAAAACCCTACAGATTTGGACTCTGTTATCTCTCTGGATATTTTTTTTCTCATTTCTCGCTGTATCTGACCCTATCTCAAATGACAGAAGTCCATCCAAAGCAACCTTTCTTCCCTATTATTTTTGGCAATTAAGTAGCACACAGTGCTGTTTGAGAGACTAACCTGGGCTGTTCTGGATGAACAGCATCAGTGGCAATAAAGTTTTTGACCAGCCCACTTGATGGCCACTTGTCCTGGGCCACAGCCAGGGTACTCTGTAGCATCCTGCAGTCATGGCTTGGCCACCCAGTCCCACACAGAGTGGAACAATCTCTGATTGTTGATTTTTCGAAGATACCACTTCAGCAGGTCTCAACAATAAAGTCCTGCTGTAATGCCACTTTTCCTACAACTACCTAGAGTTGACTGAATGCCTTATTGTCCAGGTTTGCCTTCCTTCAGCTCTGCCACCTTCATAGGATCAGGGACTTCAGATCGCTCAAGGCCAGACAGAAAAAACAACCTGAACTTTCTGTTACCATTTGGGAACATGAATGTATGAACATCTGTCAAGTTCCCAAAGGAGCTGCTTTGCCTCACTAAGGAATTCTGGCTGGGACCTGGAAATCCTATGGCTGTTAGCACCATGTCACAGCTCACAGAGTAATTAGATCTGAGTCTCAACAGCCCAGCTGCATCCAGCACAGTGCTGTGCTGACACAGCTTCTGGTTCTGATTTGGGAGCTGGTGTGTTTGCAGCTCCTTGACTACAGGGTGCAGATGCACTCAGATCTGCCTCCAAACCCTCAGCCCTGCAGCAGCCAGAAGGAGCAGAGGCTCCCAGGATTTCCTCAGGGGAGAGTGAGAAGCTGGTTAGTGGAGCAGTGTGTACAGTGATATCAGAGTGGGGTACAAGGCTGGAGGGGCAGCTCTCTACCCCCATTCCACCTGGAGCAGGGTAGATGTAGACACCTCTTTTAGGGCAAGACATAGGGAAAGAAGGCATTTGAAGGATGCTCAGTCACACTCACATAGAGCAACTGATGTGGTTCATGTGTTAGAGGAGACCATGGAAAGGAAGATTTTAATCCATCCCTCCACTGTCTTGATCCCAGGTGAGAACTTATTTTATGGGCTACTGTAAGACCATACCTGCTCAAACATCCTCAGGCAGTGCTAGAGCTCATCATATTTTATTTTTAAACAGAGAGGTTAATTGTGAAAAATGAAAGTTATTAAATTCAAAAAGGTAAGCAACATGACACAGGGGGGAACAGAGGAAATTTTAAAGCTTTGTCTGGATATGCACAACTGAAATAAATAAAGCCCAAAGCCACCTTTAAGCCATTTTAGGGGACAGTGCTAACACAAGTAATAAAGGGATACCCTCAGAGTACAACTTACAGTGTGTTGAGGTTCTTCAGTCTTCTGAAGGCTCCAGGTTGTATCTCCTTGATGTGGTTGAAGCGTAAATCTCTAAAAGCAGAGGATATAAACGAGTCATTAGACCAAGGAAGGGAGTGGAGAAGGAGTAGGGACAATGATTGGGGTCTGCTCTTGTCTGCAAAGTCAGCCAGTAGCTGGGACAAGCCTACAGCCAGAAAATTCTTTATTCTAATTTCTTAGAAAATGAGACACTAAAAGGACTCAAGGGATCACTCCCATGAGCACCAGAGAAAACTCTGCAGCCAAACACCCCAAGTTCCCATGCAATTACTCTTGCATCTCATCCTGATTTGTAGAGGAACTCACATCATCACGTGGACCCATAATTTAGCTCCCTGCTAAAACTATCTGTGCCCTAAAATGGTTAAATCTGCTCAAATAACGTAATTTAATAAGAATTTCCCATTTTGCTCTACAATGCTCCAAGACTTACAACAGCTTATCTCTGCCTGCATTTCAAATCTGTGCCAACTTCAATTAGAATTACTGGAGCCCAGGGGATTCTGGCAAATTTCAAGGGCTGCCCATGGAACTACATCAGCTTGGAACCCAAAAACATGGGGTTTGGATTGCTAATGGGATAATGAAATAAGAGCTAAGTGGTTTAACCTGCTTAACCAAGGAGAAACACTTCTATAGGGAACATGCATTGATTTGGCACCTTGCATGGCCCAGTGTATTATGACAAATCACAAAAGGCTGACAAACAAGGATTGCTGCAAGTTTCTGTCCAAAGCACACAATGAAGTGGATTTTTTTTCTCCTGCACCACTTGATCTATCACATTTAGGGAATACACTGCTATTTTTTCAGTTTAAGACAGCCTTTTAAGGGCATTTGCTTTAAGAGGAAAAAAGCACGGGTTGCCCATTCTGGTGGTAAAGTCACACTTGGAGGCAGAGTTTAAAACAAGGATTCTTCAAATAGCTACAAATTCAACAATTGTTTTGAGACAGGCATCAACAAGAATTGTGGCATTTATAAAATTCAAATTAGAAAGAGGTGCAGTCATTGCAGGTAATCCCAAACTGACAGTGAGGACCCGAGGGAGCTGAAACAGCTTGAAGCAAATACTCAGGAAGGGGCTGCACAATGAGTAAAGCTGATCTTATTTTAAGATCATGGAATCATGGAATCACAGATTGGTTTGAGTTGGAAGGGACCTTAAAGCTCACCTCATTCTAACCCCCTGCCATGGGCAGGGACACCTTCCACTGTCCCAGGGTGCTCCAAGCCCTGTTCAACCTGGCCTTGGACACTTCCAGGGATCCAGGGGCAGCCACAGCTTCTCTGGGCAGCCTGTGCCAGGGCCTCATCACCCTCTGAGTAAAAAATTTCTGCCTAATATCTAATGTAAACCTGACTTATTTCAGTTTAAAACCACTGCCCCAAGATGTAACATTTCCTTAGTTTAACAGTTTGCAAAATGTAGTCATTTTATGCTAAAATTTTCATACTAAATTTTCTTATTTTTTTAGGCAGAAAATGCAAGGCAGTTTTACTTAAATTATATCAAAACATAAAATCTCTGCCTTGTGACCCCTTTGTTATCGCTGGATGCAACAGCACATGGGCCAGTGGAAGCTGTTTTTTCTGTTGCGGTTTTTTCCTTTAACTTTTCCACTTTGGCCAAAGGATTCAAAAGTCTAATATACAAAGAAATCTTCTACCTCTCTTAGTGATAAATATTGCACAGAGAAGAATCAGAGGGCAGAAAGAAACACAACTTCACAATATTTAAAAACCCCAATATTTCTAATTGTAATTCACCTTCTCTGTTTGTCCACTGCAAGCTGCAGCCCCAAAGGATCACCTCTGACATTTTCAGGTGTGTTTGGCTTTACTTGCATTGCTTCAAATGTACATTTCTTGCCCTTCTCCTCGGAGGGAGTTCCATATCCTTCTTCCCTGACAATGTGAATTCGAGGGTATCTTTATGGATTTTCCAAGGCAATGTCTGCCACCCTAAAGCCAAACACAATTAAACACTGGCAGCAGTGATAGCACAGTGTGCTGCCTCTTCTCCACGGCCTCGTTAAAAGGAAACGAGGAAAGACTAGACCAGGAAAAAGGAATGCAAACTTGATTTATAGCCTGCAATGCACAAACACCAACCCCCACTGCCCTGGGGGGTTGTAAAGAGCCCTTTAAGGGTTGTAATTACTCCAGGCAGCTGGCTGCAGGTAATAGGGAACATTTCAAATACATGGGAGGAACACACAGGGGTCAGGGCTGGAGCTGGTGATGCTCAGGGAACGCAGCAGGGAGTGAAGTGTAAAACCCAACTTCGGGTCACAGGCTGCAGGTGGAGACAAAAAGCCTCTGAGCATTTTAATGAATGAAGACAACTGCAGTCCTCTAAACTACACAGAACTACAGTTCTTTTTAAACTACACCACCCCCAAGGAGCATGTAATAAAGCTTAGCTCATTATATTAATGAAATATTTTAATTTTAATTCTGTTTTCTGTTCCAGGTAAGTCCTTTAGATGATCCTCTGGACCCCAGCTATCTTTCAGTCCTTTGGAAAGTTCTTTTTGGTTTGCTCTCCATCACAAAGGCAACAGCTTTCCCCACAGGCAAAAATGGAGCAGAAACACTGCATCCCTTCTCTGAGCACTTCATTTCAAGAAATTATGTGAAATAACTGGAGAGAATCCAAAAGAAAGCAATGAGAATGATAGGAAGTCTAGAAAACATGACAATGAAAAGAACTGCTTATTTAACCATAGATACAATAACTATGGCAGGAAATTACTACAAGTTGAAAGGGCAAACAGTCACTGACTGAAACTGCAGATTCAGGTTGTTTTAAAAATATCTCAATTAGCAAGGCTCATAAAACATGCAGTGGACTTCAGGTGAGACAGGCATTAGCCACACATGGTTTGGGTAGGTGGATCCTGCCCTGGAAGATGGACCAGGCTATTCTGCTCCCTGTACCCCAGGCAGCATTAAAAGGTCCCAGTGTTGATGTTCCTGCACAGCAAAGGAAGTCCCTGGGCATGCAGAGGAACCTACATATTCCTCTTTACTGTGTAAAAACCCCAATACTTTGGCTCATCCCTAGAGCTTTTACTCCAGACCTTGCCTTAGCCTAAAGCATTGCTGGCAGTGAAGAGCTGCACTAGGAATTCCCTGGCTTGCATGATTTTATTGAGAATATTCCCTACAGAGTTTGTCTCCTCTCACACAGAAACTCTTGTTCCTCTCTATTCCCAGGGCACTTCTTTTCAGGAACAAATGTGCTTTTTACAGGGACCCACCACAGAGCTCCCAGCTGCCCCATGCCACAGCAGCTGGGCTCCCTCCCTCCTGCCCTCTTCTTTCCACCTGGGAATTTGGAAAATGAGGGGAAAAAATAATCCCTTGTGATTTAATTCTCCCCCATGATTTCAAGGATGGCAGTCTGGGATTACAAATGACCTTCCCACAAGGAACAGATGCTGCTAAAGGATTCTGGATCCTCTCCTACCTTCACACAGAGTAGAAGCTTGGGACAGCAGCATCACCCAGCACAGATCCCTCTGGACAGCACCAGCTTTGCTGGCTCAGCAGAAAATCTCACCAAACCCTCGTGCCCAAACTCTGACAGGAAAGTGACCTGGAATATGTGGATAATCCAGGATCTGGTGTAGAAACCAGTCACTTTTTCTGAATTTGGGAATTATTAACAGAAGCTACAGAGAATGCCAGAATTTGCAAATGGATGGGGAAATGGGTCTTTACAGAATGGCACTCCAATCTGTCTTGAGCCTCTCAGCTGCTATCAGAACAATCACCCCTACAAGCCTTGTGTTAAATAATTATCACTGATTAGCATATAAAGCAATCAATGGCTTTTACAAGAAACTTCCACTTCTGTTTAATCTATTTAGGCTTTCACAGACTCATGTATTACTATGTTAACTAAGCAGATAATTAGCTACAAGAGGCATTTTACTGCAGTTCCATGGAAATTACTGGGTTTGTTTCATTGAAGAATCCTTTGTGCTCCCAACTGTGCACAGCAGTGATGCTGAGGGTCCTGCCCAGAACTGGCTGGAAAGTGACAGCCACACAATCACTACCAACAATGACACTGAGAGTAAAGGTGCTTTTACAGAGATAAGATGTTGAAGTTCCTCCCAGTGCTTCCTGAGGAAGGGAGGGCACGAAAGACATCCCAAACACATCTTAAAAATATCCTATAAGTAAAGTTTCCAATATACAGGAAGAGCCAGGACATTTATCAGAAAGATGCTCGTTCCTCACATTTATCTGCACAACATCAGAGTCAGCTCTGCAGGTTCCTCAACCCTGCCAAACCACTCCAGTCCTGGCAGGAAGGGAAAACTGCCTTGCTGAGATGGAAATGAAGTCTTCCAGACTCACTGTCATCAGCTCCCCAACTCAGGAATGTCCCTGTCCCACACGAGTCCCCAAATGGATTTAATAAATGACAGCCTTCATCCCAGAACCCCTTACATGGACAGCTGAGCACTGCCAGCCCTGCCAGGCTGATGAGGAGACCACAGGGAGGCTCAGGGCTGGGGATTTTTTCCAAGTCCTGGCTATTCTGGGCCTTACCAGCTTAAGACACCAAGATCTGACTGTTCAGAGAGTGAAGATGAAGGAAAATATGTTGAGCATGGAGGTACAAGGAAATGAAATGATGGGATCATGACTTGGAACAGTGGAGAGAGAGCAGCTGCAGGGAGCCTCAGTCAGCAGAACAGGCTGTGGTTCCCTGCTGCACTACCACACCACTTATTTTGAAGATTCAGGAACACTCAATTTTAATTAAGAAATTACCACAGACATTCCTGAACCCAGTTTTTTAAGATTTCAGCTCCCACAAACAGGAGTCAGATTTTCAAAAGGGCTCCCTCTGTGTCAGCTAAGGCAGGAACTTGACCATAATCCAGCAGCCAGTGTACCCAGCTGGTTTGATCTCACTTTTCTGTCCATGTAAGCTGGTGGGAATGCTGTGCCTGAAAGGCAGTGCCAGGGCAGGAGGGATCTGCTGGTGCCTCATTCCTGGTGGAATCATTTCAAATACCACCCGGCATCCCCTTTCCAAGAAGGGTAGGAACAAGGAATAGCTCCAAAACATAGTTCAGGTCCTGAACACATATTCAAGCAGGAAGATTACATAAAAAGATGCTGAATTCACCAATGTTAGATAATTTGAGCTATCAGTTATTAGCAGTGGGATGAAGATTAGGGTCTGATCCTACCCAAAGTAGCTGAGTCTATTCTTGGGCCTTCATGGCATCTCTCAACCTAATGCATAATTCCTTTGCACCATCTATCCAAGATACTGCCTACATCAAAGGAAGAAAACTTTCCCTCCTCCTGAAGTGTGTTCTGACCCTGATTCAGAGGAAGGAAAATAAACACTTTAATATTGGGTCTTGTGTAGCTTAAATGTCATTCTTCCACTTCTTTATGAGCATGATTAATAAAGTTTTTACTCAGAATACAAACACATTTTTTCACCAAAAAATACTGACTTCTCCTTAAAGAGCACAGGAAAGAGTCCTGGTTTCCCTATGGGGAGAGGGATGTGGTGAGAGCAACAAAAATACAAATACTTAAGTGGGAACCAGATGCTGGAGCACTGGGAAGTTCAGTGAAAGCAGGATTTTAAACACCTAAGGTAGCTACAATTACAAGACTTAGGATGCTTCCATCAAAAGATGCTGGAATGTTTCTAGAAGGAAAATATATTTGAAGTATCTTCCCTCCCCATTTTCCTGCTAATGAAGAGACTTCTAAAAATAGTACATAAAGATCTTGGTCACCTCTAGAAGGTTTAGTAAGGATTAAATACTAGAGTGAAAGAAGTCAAAAGAGATTCTACCTGGCACATGCAGAATGTGTGGGTGTGCATTTAATGGCTGCATATAGGATTATCACACACAGAGGAAATGAGTAATCCCTTCTTCAACCCAAAACACACGACAGAGACCACAAACGGAGCAGCTTTTCCAAGAACTCATTTCTCAGTAAACCTTTCCCCAGCAAATGTATAAAATTCCTTCTCAAAGTGTGTTCATTAATAGACTAAGAGAGCTATACCCTGTCCTACTCCAGCCTTCCTCCTGCGGGAGGAAGAGAGGAACTGAGCAGGCACCAAAAGCAGCACAAGGAGGAAGGGAAAACAAAACTTGTCAAGCTGGCCATGCTTACACTGCCCAATTAGCAACCAGGTCTGTGAACAACTGGGTCACCTTCAGTTCATGCCAGCCATGTGTTCAGATCCCAGATCCTGCCCTGTGCCCTCAGCTATGTTTCTCCAGCAGTACTCATTCATTATGTGCCTTGCATAATGCAGAAAGAAGAATAACCCATGGATAATTGGATGGCAATCCATTAGCTGCCAGCCAGAGGGGAACTTCTTTCCATGGATTTCTTCTACTCATGCCCACACGTTTTGAAGTCTATTGTTTTAAATATCACACTGCAGAACAAATGGCTGTGAAGGTTAAAGACCTATTGAAATTTTTGGAGTGTATGTTCCACAGCTGTTCCCTTCCTTGGCTGCTGGCTGGAAGAACTGCCTGAATCCCAGTGGTAACCAGCAGATCACATCTGGATAATTGTGTTCCAATTGAACAGACACCAGCCAAAATACGTTTGCAGTTCTACACCATGAATTTTTATGGCTTATCTGTACACGTGTAGTCGTTCCTGCCATCCCATTCTCTGCTCGCGGTAAAGCGAGCTGACTCCATTACCAAAGATAAACAGTCTACTGCTAAAACCAGACTTTGGGCCAGATCCTCAGCTGTACCCAGCTGGGATTGGGAAGGGAGGAGGGAAATGGAGACCCAAGAGGAGCCAGTAACAGCTCATCAGTCCTGGAGCTGGTTCCATGCCAAGCCCAGCATCCCTCCGAGAAGGCGATGGGCGGCTCCGGGTGCCTCCAGCTGGCTGCAGCCCCAGGGGCCATCTGCCAGGGCTGAAGCACAGCCTGTGCCAGCTAGGAGACTTCCCCATTCTTCCTGGATTCTTAGAGAGGGTGGCACGGAGGTCAGAAAGTCCCAAACTCCCAACTTCAAAGCAAACTCCATCTGGAAACTGCAGCTGTTCTTCGAGGGAACGGAGCTGGAGCCTGGGATCAGTGTTTGGAGCTGCAGTCACAGACTCAGTCCTGTTCACACCAAAGATTAACTGTGGAAAATATCCCAATCCCACATTTTCTGCTCAGAATAACTCCGTGATCAAGACTATTCTTGCTATAATTCCAAATGTTCAGTCTGACACAAGGGTTCTCCCAGGAGAAACACTAACATACCAAAAAGTTGGAGGACTCAGAGCTTGGTTAAGAAGCATTCCTTGATCTTCCACAATTCAAAAAAGTTTAATTATTCAAATGCTATTTATAACAGATACAATGGGATGCTGGCTGGGAAATGCATTTGCATACAGTAGATCTTCAAGATAGCCAGACAGTCAGGATTTTTCCTTGCAACACAAAGGCCCATGATCAGCCAACAAAGAGCACTCACCAGGCTCATCTCTCTTTATGTCTATGAGGATGTCTGATCACCAATATGTGGTTTGCTTAAAATTATTCAGACAGTAGTAAAACAGAATAAAATGGATAAATCACCTTTAAAAATACTGTTTCATGAAGAGTCATCTCCCTTTGCAATATTGCAATTTTTGTATCTCACACCTATACTATTTCTTTAACGTCTTAAAAGCCAGTTTCCCATTCAAGCTGGTGCAGGGAATGAAGTGTGCTGCTGCCAGAAGGAGCTGGGAAGCACACCATTCCAGAACTGGGAAAGAGTTGGTGACACAGTAAACTTCCCTCCCTCTGCACTCGAAGGATCTCTAGCAGAAGCACACTCAGGCTCCACTGTGACAGCAAACATTGCCTCATTTCAAACAGAGAACAGGAATTAAGCTTCAATGATCTCAGCAATACCTCAGTTCAGCCAATGGAACAAACCTTTCCCTCAATAAAATCTAGGTTTAAACAAGGAGGAACAAGTTACGTGTAAAATCAGTGTCAGGGTATTTTAAATATTTTAATATTTCAAGATGCAGGGGAATAAGGGGGAGAAAAAGGTTGGTAAGAGTGTGAAGAGTCAGATGCTGTGAGTTACTGTAAGAGCACACAAGCACTGCCCAGTGAGCAGGTACTGAGCAGGTCACACTGAAAATAATCATTGCAGCACCAGCCCAGGCAGTGAGAAAGCTTTGGCAGCTGCAGCAAGCGTAGATCTCATCCTATGGGCCACCAATGCAAGAACCTCTGTGGTCTCCAGCCACCAAAGCAGACCTGGATGGCAGCAGTGCAATGCCAGCATCCTGCACACAGCATGCTCCTCTGGCTGCCAGCACAGAAAGTGCATTAGCAATATTAGTGAGATGCTCATGGGAGAAACGCTGATAGGGATGTGCCAGCTGAGAAAAAACTGAGTTTGTTATAAGTAAAGGGAAAAGCTGCTCAAACTCGTGTTGGAAAAGTTTTGCAACTGGCAGCAGTTTAAGGAGGATGAGTATGAAGATTCATTTTATACAAGCCCTTCCAACTACTTAAAAAAAAAAGGTCATCTGAGACAAGGGATAAGAGTAGCAGAAAGGAAGGATTTTGTCACATGTCACTGCATCTTAAAGCCACTTTTAAATTCAGGATTAGCTTAGAATCACAGGGAAGTGCTGTTCTGCACCTATCAGTAAGAGCTCTTTAGGAGTCTCCAAGCATTCAATGCCCTTTCCTCCACCTTTCCTGTTTGAATGGACTCAGCCAACAGCTCTCTCACCTTCTTATTTCTCAAGGAATCTGCGAGTTGCCACTGTTGTTACCTTCAAATAAGCCTTAACTTTGAACACTTTGAGTAGAAAGTGGAAAACCAGTACTCAAAAATTCAGTACTAAAATGGTGTATATATATATAAGAAATATATATAAGGAATATATGAGGATATAAGCTATAAAAGGTCATATATAAGGAAAGTGTTCGTGTCACTGGAGACAAAACCCTGAGCTGCTCTATCTCCTCTCTCTCTTACACCCATATGCAAAGCCTTCTAAAATGCAAACTGTTCCTTTCCATAAGCTCAGTTTAATACTTTTTGACCTTTGATTCCCCAAAACTGTCTTCCGGTGCTTGCCCTGGAATAACCCTCATTAAATTTTTCAATTCCCTTGATTGTCCCATTAGCAATTAACGGATGCCAAAAGGAGCAGTTTCTGTTTCATGTTTTAAAAGCACAAAACAGTTCTTGAGGCAGATAATTCTGCAGGAAAAAAGAGGATAAAAGCATGCCTTTGGCCTTGACTTTTTTTTTTTTTCTCCTTATTTCTAAAGACCATGCAGGTAAGAAAGGCAGGAAAATGAAGTGGTTACTCACAGAATGTTTGTCTGGGGCGGGATCTCGGGGATGGTTTCCAACATCAGATGCATGCATCTCACTGTAGTCCTGAAGCACAGGCAGCGGCTGGGGCAGGAGCAGGAGAAACCAGGCAGGAGGAGAAAATACAAAAAGCCTCCAAGAGCTGAAGGTTTCATCAGCATGGTGTTTGCTGGAGCGTATTTGCCTCAATTCTGAGCTGCAGGGAGCTGACAAAAAAAGTTTCCCAGCCCTGAGGTCCAGGAGGAGGGGACTCATCAGCATGTGTTTGCAATTAAATTAAGGCAGTTTGACAGTCCAACCGCCCACCCTCTCTGCCATTCTGCACATCACTGGAGATCACTCTGTCCCCACCCCTCTCTAATTGTGGCGCTGAAATACAAACTCTTCATTTTGATCTATTTTCGCCTTGTTGCTTCTTTTAAACAACAAATTAACTCCTCACCTTCTCCTCAACATCTGTCTGAAAGCACAGTGCACCTGCATGGACAGCAACCAAAAACTGACCCCATGCTTCCAGGGTGGAGCTGGGATGCAAAAGATCCAGGGTCAAGGTTTTCATGTCTTTTTTTTTTTTTTTTTTTTTTACCCTAGCACACTCTGCAAACTAAAGAGAGAGTCTTATCTAACAGTTATCTAAATGTATTGTGCTGTAAGACTTTCAGGATAGAGCTGTCTCTTATTACGTGTAGTTACAACATCAAGCAAAAATATGCCTCCAACCATTGAGTGGGCATGGGATGTTACAGATAAGGGATTTTAAAAGGGAGATCTCTAACAGAGATAAATAACCTGCAAATAAAGCCAAAACCCCACCCTGGAATCTGTAAAGTTTCTTAGGCAGAGTAAAAGCTGGTTCATTTCAAAGGTGTTTGACGAAGTATAATTTCTTTCAGCAAGGATGTCATTTGAAAAAATGTCTGAGTTTTTGAGAAATTCAAGGGTGAAGAGGGGAAAAAAAAACCCATAAAATCTACTGAGTTTGAATTCTAGAAAATGCAGTCCTCCATTTGTTTCTCCCGACTGGATGATAAAAAAGGCTGGATTGGTTTCCAGTTGAATTAATCACCTTTATAAAGAAGCTACAGTGAAACCAGCTTATCTTTAGGTTTCAAGCTGCTACTACACAAGATCCTAAATGTATGGGTTGAGCACGAGGGAGGCATTAGCACACATTAGGATAAAAGGTACTTGAGGAATTTCCAACACGGCACCATCCCATATAACCTGGCAGGTCAAATGAAAGCTTCACATCAAGCTGCACATCTGCTTTGTACTGTACACTGCAAAATAATTAATGTGGCAAAGAAGAGAAGAGTGACATTTAAACTTTCCTGGTTCAGATTCTCTGTCACTTGAGCATTTGGGGAGAGCGTTGGGTTTGGTGTTTCACCTAAAATTTCATGCCAAGGAAGGTAAAACATGTATGCTTTTGTCCAGTTACAAAAGAGTGTTTTACTGCAGGCTTTCTGCACTTATTCCTCAGGCAATCAGCTGTTTGTTTGCTCTGCCATCCCCTGGAAATCTGAGCAAGTTCACTGAACTCACGGTTTTGGGCAGAGTGTCCTCTAGCGGCCACCCAACCCTACCCAGGCCAACCCTGCTCACAAAAACGGGTTGTAAAAAGCCAAATTACCATCTTCAGCCTTCATACAACAACTGGCAGCTGGAATCAGACTGCTCTGGTGAATGGGACAGCTTTTAATTCCACTGAGGCACTGAGTGCATTAGAATCACGTCCTCCACGTGCATCAGGCAACACGAGTTACGTGAAAATCTTCCTGACTGAAGTTGTGTGTCCTTCCAGCCTCAGTGCTCCCCACACCAACTCCTTCCAAAGCACATTGGGCTCTGCTAGGACAGGCTAGCACAGCTGCTGGGAGCTGTTCAGCAAAGCTGGGAGTATAAACACAAATGCTCTCTCCAAACCACGTGTCAGTCGTTTTGGAGCCATCATTTCCCCTGGCACATCTGGCCACTTTGCAAATACGAGGCTTTTGCTTTCTGCCTCTGTGGTGCATAAACTCTGAGTTCTAAACCAACCCTCTGCAACAGCAACAACGAAATCCCTTTTTATTTGTATTGCAAAGAGGAGAGCTGGGCCAGGGCTCAGGCCCATTTCTGTGGGATGGGTCCTGTCTGTGGAATTGCATTTCAGAGTCTGGCTGTGCTGTGGGGGAACAGCTCAGGATAGATTGAGGGGTATCTGCTCACTGCTTTGTAGGAATGGCATCTTGATTTAACAGAGCATGGGGAATCATTTCAGTGCAAGGCAAGTTCTGCAACCCACACATTTTCTGAGAAGCAGACCTTCATCACATCTCTCCTGCCTTGCTCATCTGCCCTTGTGATAAACAGGATGTTGGTGAGGGTTAAGGAACATCAGCACTCCCAGGCCCCTTACTCTCACATTAATTTATTTCCCATCAACATGACAAATTCTCTGATTTGTGTATCTCTGAGCAAGAACCAAAATTTATGTCCTGAACACCAGGAATGATATCAACCCTTGTGTCCCATGCTCCAGCATTTCCCGCCTCTGCTGCACAGGCTTTTCACACCTGTAGAAAGCAAGAAAGTTGGGGGGGTTCCCTCAGGTGGTTTTTTTTTCCCTTTCACCCTTTTTTTATTTTTAACTCTCCCTTCTGTCCCTTTTTCTTCAGCAGAGATTTCCCTCAGGGAACCTGCCCCCTCTCTACACCCCAGGGAAACGTGATGTTCTATGTTTTACAATGAGGTGAACGTAAACATCATCTGACAAATTTATTTTCCCCAATATCATTTGTATGACACATCCATGGCTTTCCAAAGCAGAAAAGGATTTTCTTTCAGCACACACCAGGTGAAGGAAAACATTAACGTTGAACTAATTTCCTGTTATAGCTGGGAAAAGGACATTTATCATACACACAGATGACAGGAAGAAACACACAGACAGGCAATTATCCTATGGAATAAAGGTTAACAGATTCATTTAATTAGCAGCAGCTGTATTTGCTATTATGATCAGATTCCTACCACAGCTGAAACCAAAATACTGTTCTCAATACTGGAGAAATGAAAGCCCTGAACACCCGCTCCTAAAACTCCGCGTCAATTAAAGGCTCAGACAGAGCCTGGCGACAAGAGGGGAGCTGCAGTTCAGAATGCACAGAACCAACTCCTGACACGTTTGGTTTAGGCAACTCCTTGAAGTACAGAAATGGATGAAAACACCTTTTGATATCTGTTGTTTACAGGTCAAACAGCCAGGGAACTGAGTTCATTCTTTAGCCACTCCGACACACAAAATCTAGATCAGTTCTGTGTGTGCTGATCCCAAAATTCATCCTGCACAACTGCATTACTTCAAGATTTGGAACTCATCATCTGGGCAGGTTTGAGAGATCACATTCTGAGGAATTCATCTAAAACTATACACCTGCACTATACTGTTAAGCATTTTTTCTGCTGTTTTTGTGTCTTGACCTCCAATTATGGAAATAAGCACTCACCTACAAATTATTCTAACCACAACATGATGCAAAGCCATTTAAAGAAGTCTAAAGAGTCTTTACTGAATTTATTGATCCAGAAACACATATAAATAAAGTTTAAATTGCATAATACTTCTGCATGCCTCAAGCCAACTGAACTCTAGTTTCTATACAGAGATTTTTCAGCTTACACACTCATGACTAAAGCAGCTTGAAGTTCAGTTCTTTTTGCAAATTTGCTGCAGGATCAAAACCTAAAAGGAGTCACATACAAAAAAAAGTGACAACTACTGAGAACACAAAAGGAAACAAAGCAGGTACAATTCCTGGACAGCTCATAGATCCATACAAACACAGCTCTCAATCCCTCTGCTAGAAATGCCAAAAAACTACAGTGCAAGTGCTTGTGCACGGGGAAAATGTATTTACAATTCCCCTTTATTTACAGGCTATAAGCAATACTATTTCACAGTTATATTATACATTATATTTCTACTATCTGTTTAGATCTATGGGGTTGTTTTTTTTTTTTTTTGGACAAGGGGACAATTTGACAACCTGGAACATAAACTTCCTGTGTGTATATATATATATTTATTTATTTATTCAACCTTATGCAGGAAAAAATAGCAGTATTTATGCATCTTATAGAAAGCTACAAAAATCTAGCAAATGTAATAAAAAAGGCAAGTCTGGTGAAAAATCTGATAAAATACCTTTTACAACTGGAGCTGGGATGGGGATAAAAACCAAACAAGGGATAAATGAAAGATAATCCTCCCTCAACTGGTCAGCTTTAACAGAGCCTCTGCAAGGCTTACTAACAGGAACTTGAAATTTAATGTCATTTTTAAGGGAACTTCTGTAAAAGTGTTGTGATTAAACTGAAGGATGACCTGGTAGCCAAAAGCAGGAGGCACCCTGGACTATGGAGGGGTGTGGAAATTGTGCCACAATCCAGAAAGGCACATACCTGGCATGATACCCATTAAGCAGAATTTTCCAACAAGTAATAGGCCACAGCCTGTAGGGAAGCACTGAGAATAATTACACACAGATTCTATTAACCCTCTATTTCCCACCACAGGATTTGCATTTGTAGAAAGAAATTTATGGGAGTTGCCAGAATTCAATGATGGGGATGTGCACCTTTACAGGAAACCATCAGCTCAGTGGCCACAGAACTGCCCCACCGCAAATAAAGAAATCAAAATCCTAGGGAGCAAGATAACTTGGGGTACCACTGGGACCAGAAGTGGAGATAGGAAACCAGAGGCAGAAGCCAGCCTATGACTGTGTCATGTGCTGGCAGCCACATGACACAGGATTATCAGACAATATTCCCAAAGACACACAAAAATTCTGTTAAGCAAGGAAAAGTTCTCCACTTCAGGCTTAGACATACAAGTTATTCATTTATTTTCAAAGCCACACAGAACTTTGAAACTATTTTTCATGAAGCAAGTTGTGTAACTCAGGACCATTTGGCAATAGTCTTCACTCATTCTTCCTCAGAAAATGAGGAGACAGCACACATTAAAAAAAAACAAAAGATATCAAAGTGATACGAACTTAAGTGCTTCTAATGGGGCAATACCTTCACACAGTTTCATTACCTGCTGAGAGAGAGCTTTTCATGCCCCCCATGAAATAGGACTATTTCATATCAACACAAACTCCAGGGCTTCTTTCCAGCCTTTTTTTCCCAGTCCATTGTGGACTCCCCACTCCTGGAACTGGTCAAGGCCAGGCTAGATGGGGCTGGGAGCAACCTGGCCTAGTGGAAGGTGCCCCTGTACATGGCAGGGGGCTGGAACAAGATGGTCTTTAAGACTTCTTCCAACCCAAACCATTCTGTGATCCTATGATTCTATGGCATCTCCTTCCATCAGCATGACAGAGAGATTTGGGAATAAAAATTACAGCTCACATCCACAGAACTGCAGAGTGACAAGTCCTTCCATATGAACCTGTTAAAATTTCTACTTCATTGCTGCAGGAATAAAATCACCTACCAAGCTGAGCAGCTTCACTCCACTGTGGAACACTTGTGAACAAGTTCTGGCCCCCTTGCTGCACTAGGAGCACACACACAGGAACACCTGAGAACTGCATCAGTTTGGCTCTCTAGACTGCTCTCAGGTTCTGCAGACTCTCCACAAATCTCTATTTGGCTGATTTACTGCTCTAAGTTGGTGCTCTGCACCTCACTCTGCTCAGCCCAGATCTGAGTTATCTCACACAACAGCAAAACCCACGGATACTGCTTTCAGCTTGCAAAAACTCACTGCTCTGCAGCTCTTCTCTACCCTCTTCTCCTCTCAGAACTACCCTGTAAACATTTCCAGAGACAACAGTCCCAACCCTGACTACCCTTGCATCCTGTCAAACAGCTTTGCAATTCCTCATTTGCCTCCATCGCTTTAAAAGAATCACAAAAACCCAGTAACTCCTTCTCTAGGACTGGTGTTTTCCATTAAAAAACCCAGTATTTGGTGAAACACATTTTACTGAAAAATTATATATAATTTACAAGCAAAACAGACCAAGAAAGGGGAGCTGATGCTTTCCTTCTCATTCAAAACCTGGATGCCACAAGGATAATGCCATAAATTCTTTCCTTTCTGTAGAAGTTGTGCTTTTCAGATTACTGGAAGAAGCATGATTTGCCAGGTCAGGTTTTAACTAAAAATCTTCATCCTCCATTAAACACGCACCATGATAAATACATAGCAGGTTTAGTGGGAGAGAGCATAGACAGGAAAGGTCTTGGGGAACTGCTTAGCAGTTTTTCCCACCTGATATTCAGTAGAGCAGCCATGAGATTTTTACAAATATCTCCTGCAGTTAGTTTTGAGGGAATTAAACCCTCCTCTCCATAAGCAGCTGAGCACTTCACCAACTTGCTTCCTAAGGAATCCCTGCTGTAGGATAAAACTATAGCACACAACTGAGAAGAAAGAAGGAACTCAAAAAAGCTATAATGTCAAAGTTTACAGCAGCCACATTCCCCAGCCAGCCTCCTGCCTCTGGTGTCACATTTGCAGGCAAGCAAGTGGGACACGTTTGTCAAGCCCTAAGGAATACTTTATTCTCTGCCTACTTCCCACTTCCTAGAAGAAGGAAAACTACTTTTCCCTGTAATAAAGCAAGTAATACTTCAAAGGATCAGGCAGCGGCAGGCTCAAGACCTTTTCTCTCAAAAAGTTTACGGGAGGCTCTGGCTTTAGTTCTGAGGGTTTGGTTTCCTCCTCCTCTGGCCTCTCCTCCTCCATGTCCTCGCTGTTGTTGTTGTCGTCGGAGGGGCTGGAGATGCGGCTGGCGAACACCTCCTTGTCCAGGAACACGATGGTTTCCATGCGCCGGCGCCGCACCCGCCGCCGCTTGAACCTGGCCGGGTTCTTCAGCCCGTTGCCGGCCTTGCTCATGGCCTCCTGGTGGATGATTCTCTTGATGGTGCCTCGGATGGCGATGCGAGCCAGGTCCTGCAGGCTGCGAACGGCCACGGGGGCTGCAACCAAACGAAACCCGTGAGCACACACGGAGAAACTGCCCCAGAAGTACTCCCAGGAAAAGTTCTGTTTGCTCAGATGAAATCAGGCCATTTGAATTCCCTGCTGGGATTACACAAACAGCTCTATTCAGCTCCTGTCAACTCGGATAAACCGTGTTGCAACTTTCCAAACAAAATTTAATTGTGGGTTTCTCTCATTAAAAAATTTCCTGCCTTGATTTCAAGTTCTCAGTTATTCTAAGATGCATATCTTAAAAGATTACATGAATGCAGACTTAGTGATGGGAGCTGTGACTGTTTAATGGCTTAGAGTAAGGTATTTTCTTGCGGTAGATAACTAGACTTGAAGTCTGTTTAATTCTTCCATAAAATGATTTTTCTGTTTTACCGTTTCTTCAACTTTGCCAAGATCTGCACTTACAAAACACAAGTAGTATTTATGGTCTTCAAAAACTGCTTCAGACTTAGTGGGTGAAGACAGACTAGAAACCATTTTGTAGAAGTAATTATAGAAACATTACAGTAAGTTACTGTATTAAAATGCCTCCCACATTAATGGCTTAGAAGACTATTCTGTCTTCTGCACTTATTTGCTGCCAGCCTAGAAATGCAGCAAAAATTTAAAAAAATGTATAGATGCACACATATCCATGAACTAAAATGAATTACAACTGACACAAAAGGTCCCTGCCCTCTGCCAACAAGTGAGAACAATGAAAGAAGCATAAAATAATACATGTAATTTATGGGCAGGTCTCACTACAAAGTGAGAACATGCTGAAACATGCACATATTGGACTTTCTAGCATGCTGTGGATTGTTTCCTGAGCTCCTCTCTGCCATGCAGACACCTTTCCAGGTTAAGAGCAAAGCCTGACTAATCTCTTTATGAAAGTACCTCTGTCTTCATGTGTTCTTAAGAGGCCTCTTGACACTGAAGTCTTAATCTAAAGATTGGGGCCACTGATATGACCTGCATTTTAAACAGCCAGCTAAGAACTGTACAACTTGTATCCCTCAAGCATTCCAGGTTCAGGATCATTCTGGACTGCTGGGGGTGAGAGTCTGTGAGTAGATACAACATTTGTTCACAGGTACTGCTTGTGTATTTTCCTCTCCTTGTGGCACAGTGCCTGAGAACCATGAGAGGATTCAATCATTCAGGACTGGAACAGAACGTGCAAAAATGAGGATAAAACATCCTGCAAAGTTCAGGTACAGCTCCACAAGAAATCCTTTGTGTTTAGAATGATGGCCCAGTGGAAGGTGTCCCTGTCCACAGCAGGGATATTGGAATTAGATGATCTTTAAAGTCCGTTCCAACCCAGGCCATTCTGCGAGTCTGCGATTTAGAATCTATTTCATCCAACTCCAGTGCTTGCACAAGACAGACAACTGTTCAGAAAAAGGAATTTTCCTTGAAATGATTCCCAGAGACGTTACAGCTCACAGCCAAGGAGCAGAAGGAACCTCCCCCAGCCTCAGGAATGTCTGTACTCACGCAAGTGAACGAGCCTTGATTTTCCTGAATCTGCGTGGTTTGGCTGAATCAAAGGAGCAAAAGAAACAGCAAGAATCTTCTTCGTCTCCCAGGCAGAAGGACCAACCCGAGTTATCTTAGTCAACTGAAGCAAAACAAGGAGATTATTATCCATTGTGAGAACTACAGTGAGATTTTTGAACAAAAAAAAAAATGAACAAATGACTTTTCTGCCTGGACAAGTTGAAATACTGGAAGCTGCAACAGTAAGAGGTGATGAGGAGAAACAATGTCAGTTTTTGGAAAAAAAATTGGGAACTCCTTACAGGATTAGCCCCAGTAACTTCATCTATTAGAACAGAGCATGGGCACTGGTAATTTGGGTCACTCTGCTTGCCAGATCTTCCTCCAGGCTTGACCAGAGCAGCTGTGTCTGACCTCTGGGAAAACTCCTGAGTCACCATGAACACTTGCTCCTGAAAAGGTCTGCAGATCAAATCTCCTACCCCAGCCCACTGCACAGCCTCTTACTGGGAAGAAACCCTGCACCCTGCTCCTCTCACGTTCCCTGACAGAGGTAAAAGGTCAGGCACTTAACCCACTTTTTATAAAAAGAATCCACTGACACAAACAGAGACATCCTGCATGCTCTTTCAAGAGCCAGTCGGTGCAAAAAGTTGTGATTTGCCATTAAACACAACACTAAATTATCTAATTAAACAAAGCTTTGCTCACATTTTCTGCGGTGTGGAGTCAAATTGCAATTAACAATAGATTGCAATATATGGAAGACTGCAGAACTACGAATTTCTTAAACATTAGGAATGTGCAGAGTTCAGTTTTCAGTCATAGTGAAAACCAATGCACTTAATTCTTTCTTCAGCCTGCAACCAAGGCAAGATAAAGGAACAGCTACTGACTAAACCAAGATTAGAATTAAGAATAACTGATATAGAAGTAAAAAGGCACTCAACCTTCTCTTCTAGAGGCATGACAAGAATTCCCCCAACTTTCAGCAGGCTCTTCATGTAGTCCTCGTGCTCCTTCTGGACTCCAGCACCACAGTAGACACGGTCATACTGAGTGCAGTCTGGAGAAATCTCTAAACAATTGCCAGTGACAAAGGATGGCTCACAAAATTCAAACCTGAAAGTGAAAGATACCTGTATTAGACAAGAATATGACAATTTATCAAAATTGATTATTTTCACAATTCTGGAAATATTGAACTATGGAAAACACTTGAAAAAACCCACAGTTTTACAGGATTTCTCCTCCAAAGCCCATCTATTCCAGACATTATTGTAACAGACCACAGCTACAAGTTTCAAAACCACAGAACAATGAGGTCAGAATCCATGGATTAAAATCTCCAAAGGATAAGGATACGTAATTTCCTACTTGAGCTGCAGATAGCTCTTGAGAACGAGCTATTTTTAGTCACCTGATGCTGACTCAGTTGTAATATGCAAATATAAATATTAGACCTGCACTTCCAAATGTCAAGGTCTTTTAAGGACTGCACCTGGGTTTATTTTTGCATTTTCAAAAGCTTTTAACTGGCTTTCAGGTGTGGGGAATTACCACCTGGTGATACAGAAGTAAACTGTGCTGAAGCCAATGGAAGTTTTGCCATCAGTTTCAAAAGAACTGTGATTTCACCCTTCATAAAAAAGACTTTTTGCCTACAGCATTTCTGACTCAGTTTAAAAGAAAAATTAGTGATTCTCTGATGCCTCTGGTTTTCTTACAAGCTCCAAAACTCCCTACGTTTTAAGCCCTATGTTTAAAGGCTGATTTGGTAGAAGTTGTTCAACACATCCATTCTTTTACTGGTATCTTGAGTGGCAGCTCAGCACAGCACCTATTTATTCCTAAATGCTTCCTGGAGCTTTCTGGGTTTGCAAAGAGTGTTGGACATTCAGAGCAGCCAGAGAACAGTTCCTGCACACACTGTTCCAGGAGCACAACCCAGCAGACATCACTCAGCAATGCCAATTTTCCAGGCATGTTGATTTCTGAATTCAGCTCACTATTGCTCCATAGCTGTATTTGTCTGGAGAGAGAAGAAAGTCTTCCTTAAAACATCTCCCCAGACAATAGCAACGTGACTGAAAAAAACCCTGTTGAGCACCATCCATGCCAGACACTTTCAGTCTTCTGCAGAAAATAAAACCCCCTCCTCAGCAGCTTCCCAGGGCAGCAGGAACAGCAAAAGGCTGAGTAGCCTAAAATCCTGCATGTCATGATTTTAATTTTCTTCCTCCCAGGAGAGGAGGATATCAGATGCTTTGCTTCCCTGTTTGAACAAACTGTGAAACGGATCCAAAAATGTGACAGCCACAACTTTTATTGCTGAGGTTACTATTGGCAGTGGTTATCAAGCTGGGAAGTTATTACTTGTGACAGCAGCAGAATGGAGGGTCTAAGGAAGAACATAAATCAAATCCCAGGCAGTTTTAGTACCAACTTAATCATCATAAAACTACCTTCATATTTTAAAATGCCATTTTTCCTTCTTCTCAGATAAAACATATTAGGCCACCACAAAAACCAGTTCATAATCTCATCACCATGCAGATCACAAGCACAACCAAGTATTGTTACTTGCAAGTTTTAAGCTGTTACTGCAAGTGCATTGAAAAATAAACAAACTTCCTCAGCTCCCTCTAAGCCCTGCAACATCAGCATTGCTATTAAAAACACTGCAAACATTTCTGAAACTCCCCACAACACACACAGGCTTCGAAGGTCACACACTGCAGCTCAGCAAGCCTAAGGAGCCTGAATCCTCAGATTACCCTGAATCCAGAGGGGCCACATGGGAGCAAGAACTGCCCTGAGTAAAGCCAAAAGCACAAAACTAATCCCAAGAGGCATATTGCATTCTTACCTATCAAAGCTGTCACTTGTTTTAATAAAAAAGTCCAATTTCTGCTTCGCGTACTCGATCACATCAGAGTGAAGCTCCACGCCGTGGTTAACCCCAAAAGGACCTGCAAGTGCAGAACACCAGGGAATGGCAACAGCAACAACACAAAATCCAGCAGGATTAGTCGGGCTCCTTCCTCCAGCAGATTGTTCCATGAGTGTCAGAGTCGGTGCTTGTGTAGGGTCAGCTCTCTCACTGCTACAATGGGATTTGCAATTCTATACCTGCAATTTCTGGCAGCAAATAAGCCTCTTGTGCACAATTGATTCTGAATCATTTGCTCTTAACTATGCAGGAAACTTCTGTATAGGAGGGAAACACTGATGTCATTGCTGTGAAAGTGACTACCTGGAAAAAAATCCCAATGGCCTGCATGTTTTAGCACATCCATGTTATTTATACCCCCTTGCTGATATGCTAAAAATCTCTGCAATTAATCAGGAACAGTCATCATATACTGTACCTCAATTAACAGCAAAAACAAACTTGAAAATACAGAAATTGTTCAGCATTCGTGCTTTTTATTCAGAACTGACAGGGTAACTTTTGCAAAAAGAATATAAAAGCCCTGGAGTTACATATTGGTATTCTAAGTAATGTCAACAAACCTAGGAGAAAATCACAAATGGGAAATGAGACTTTACCCTGAGAATAAACATCCCAGCAGTTAAAATTCCCCCAAAATTTAAGTAAGTACTCTATAGCCACTTGCTATCTATCCTGGCAGCACAACTCTGATTGAAACACTGCAGGGGGAATTTAAATTGTCCAATTTCACTTGGATGATTTGGTTTGTGCCACTGTAGATGTGGTCCCAAATCAGTTCTGCTGCACTATGTTTTCCAGAGAATATTCTCATCTGTGTTGGGTAGTTAAGAGTCAAAAGTGGATCTCAAACATGTCTCAGCCCAGTCAGGACTGTGAACACAAACCAGGAATGGAGCAGGTATAGTCACAGCTTTCTGTGGACTTGCTCAGTCCCAGTTTCACTCTGTACTCCAGATCCAGATCCAGATCTGATCTGCTTAAGAGGAAACAAACCAAGGTTTGTGTCCAGACTTGCAGGAATCCACCACAGCCACCTCTGGAACTACACTGCTGCCTGTTCTGATCTGCCACAGGAATCTGGATCCCACGCAGTTCCAGAGAGAAGGCTGTGAGAATCCTGATAAATTGCTGATCTGGATTAATGCATTCTTTACTTTCCCAGCTACTTTTTTAGCTCCATTAGAAGAGGAATACCTCATCCCCAATTTCAAAATCTGTTTTTAAAGCTCTAACAAAACAGTTAACATGACTGAAGACGTATTTACCCAGGATGAGTCCAACCATGGAACTCAGATAACCAGTGCCACTGCCAAGGTTCAAAAACGACAGCCCTGGCTGCAGGTCCAAAGCTTCCATCACCTCTGAGTAAATGCACGGTGCTGAGAGATGAATATTTCCATGCTTCCATGCCAAGTCCTTGTAGGCATTGTCTTTGAACTCCTCCAAGTAGTAATCTGCTCGATCAATGGCTCGGAATGCCTGTTCCACCAGCTCTGTCCTGATGTACTGGGCCTCCTTCAGGTTATCAATTAATTCATCGTTATCTTCTCCCGCACTCACTGCGCCTCCCATCTTCAGCAGCCTCCTATAAACACTGAAAGTGAAATAACAACAAAGCAAGGTGAGGTACAGGACATGCACTCCAACACGAAATTATGCTGCTGTACATGGAGCACTTTGAGAGAGGTCTTTATGTACTCCAAGGACCACAAGCTCCAGAAAATCCTCACGCCAGACAATGGAAAACAAAATGCTGCAGATCTGGCGTCCAGTACCTGACACCAGTGGGGAAAAAAAAAAATCACAATAGGCAATGTGCAAGGCCTGTCTTCAAACCCTCCCACCGTTTTACCAGCACATCAGCTTTTCCACTGAACCCTTTTATATAAAGGATTATTCCAGCTCCTGTGCTTAGGGGTAGTTTTTCACTGCAATTCCAAACAACAGGGCAAGTTTGGGCTGCCTGTCAGAGCTCCTGCAACACACAACTTTCTACCTCTAACAGCACCCATGGCAACTGAAGAGACTACAACACTGCAAGAAAATCCAGAAAAATCTCAAATTCAATTTCCTTTGAACGTGCAACAGGATGTTGATTGCACAGAGGTTCAAAAAACCCACCAAAACTCTGACCTGTTAACCTTGCTTACTTTGGCAAATGCACTTTAGCAAATGCACTTTCACACAGCTCATCTCCAGAGCCCGAGCCACCACCATTAGTAAAGCACTTAACGACACAGACAGCAGCTCCAGAGAGAATTCGCACTGCATCCTCACGTATAGGGGAACAAAACCACTCAAAATTAACCTGGCTTCTTCTCCCTTTCTCATATCTTAAGGAAAAAAAAATCCTTTCAAGAAAGCACAAACGAAAAGTGTTTATTTACAATGCCTTTCCCTGCTCACAGTAATTATGAAGCAGCAGCTTTGGAGCTCATTCTCGGGATCAGAAGATCTGCCTACAGCGAAATTGTTGGGGTTTATTTGTTACATTCAGCCAGAGCAAATTACACACTTTCATTTTCTGAGGAAACAAAGCAAAGCTACAGATTCCAAGGAGATTTCACAGTTGTTCAAATAACACATCATTCTGATTACCTGTAGAGGCACACAAAACAGGATATACTTAGGCAGGGAACTCGAGCCAGTTCTTAATCCATTCATGTTTCAAACACATCAATCCAGTTCAACACCATTAACAACACTTGGAATAAAATGTCACCCTCCTCTTTCCACAGTTACTCCTTCATTTTCTCTATAAAAAATGACTCTGTTTAATTACTTCACACTGGAAACACATCAGGTTGAAGGCTCAAGTGGGTTAGTCTACCAATTATTCCCCCCCCCCTTACATACAAAAAAACTAATTGCATTTGCAACATAGGGCTGCCTGTATCTTTGATCTTTTATTTAACATTCCACATTAAAATACTCTCCTCACCGAGGATCTCTGATTCCCTTAACTTTCTTTTATATATTTTTGTTCTTAAGCTTCCTTCATTCTTTCACTCTTTCTGCTATTCAATTTTTTTTTTAAATCTATGGTTTTAGATTTAAAGCATGAATAGGAAGTTGTGCCTTTAACAGTGCTCCACTTTGGATCCCCAACAAATTCCTGCTGCTGTACGCAAGCCCCACTGGGACAACTGGTCTGACCTGGTTTTAGCTCAGCTCCATGGACAACAAATGCTCTTCCATGTTCTACACCATGGAAAACAACAACAACCACAGCTGGCCGAGGCATTGTCATAACCGGGACGAGGAATACCCGCACTCTGACAGGTGTCAGTCACTGCTGAAACCATCACCTTCACTGGACATCAATTTACTCCCAGTAAAACGCATGTTTTATAGGCAGAACTTAAAACTCTGACATTCAAACTCCCCTCTTCATGTGATCCCACACCTTCGCTTCGGTGGGAAATGGGAATCAAGCAGGGCTTATTTTTATTCAACTTTTCAAAACAAAATTCTCTCCCCTCCGCAGGAACCCCTGGCTGCATTTTCCTCACTCCTAAGGCAAAACAGAGATTTCCCCAAATCTGAGCAGGGACAAAATCCACACGCACAAATTCGGACGGCCGCCCAAAACAGAGACACCAAAGGAGCTGAAACATCCCCTGGTTGCCATCTTCCCCTTTGAGAAAAACAAACCAGAGCACAAACTAAGCGCCTGCAGCAGAACGCCGGGGCTGGAGCGGCTCCTGCCCCTCACAGCAGCACGGCCCGGCGCTCGGGACAGGCACAAGGCACAGAAATGCGGCTGCTCACCCCCAGCAGCTCTCCAGGGCAATGCCGGCCCGGGCACAGCGCTGGGAGCGGTAAAGGGGAGGCTGGTAAAGGGGAGGTTATTCCGTGATTAAAGACAAAAGCGGCACCTCAACGGATGGCTCGGCTCCGTTCGGCTCCGTTCGACACGGCTCGACTCCGTTCGGCTCCCTTCGGCTCGGCTCCGTTAGGTTCGGCCCGTTTCGGCTCGCCTCGGCTCCGTTCGGTTCGCTTCGGTTCGCTTCGTTTCGGCTTGGCTCGGCTCGGCGCGTTCGGGCTGTAAACACTGCCCAGCTGAGCGCCGAGCGCGGTACTACGCATGCGCGGGGCGCACCACGGCCGCGGGAGGGGCGGGGAGAAGGGAGCACACCACTGCTGTCCGGCGGGGGGCGCAATCTGGGCCGTACCACGCAGAGCCAGCGCGGGGGACAGGACTGTACCACGGCGGGAGGGGAGTCCCGGGGTTGGAGCCGGCTGGAATTGGCTCCATCAGATACGGGGAAAACTTCCAGCAGCTTCTCCCAGAAGCCACCTTGCTCTGCACGCTCAGTGTAACGCACCAGGACCAGACTCAGGCTGTGACTCTCGTTTCTCCCATCGCACAGCTAGTTCCTGGACACGTCCCCATCCCAGCGTGGTTGCCTTTCCCCATTCCCAGACTCTCTGCCCTTCCCGAAGTTCTTGTTCCCAGCACGAGGCTTCATCTCCACACCTGCTCCCCCAGCTCATGGCCCAGCTGTCCCAGCTGTGTCTGGTGCCCTGCGGTGGCGCTGTGCCAGCAGCGCCTTGTCCCCGCTCCCGGTGGGATGGGATCGGGGCATCCCGGGATGCGGGAGGGATGCAGGGAGCGAGGGACCGGCGAGATGCCCGTGAGCTGCGGGCAAAGACACAGCAGCCGAACCTCCTGAGTGAAGCCTGGCCAGCACCAGGTGTTCTGGTACCATTAGTCAGGCTTGGGAAAAAATCATGGGAACACAGGGAAAAAAAAAAAAAAGAAAAAAAAGTAGTGATATTCTTCATTTTGAGCCGATGAACACCCAGTTTGAGTCACATGCTGGGATTTATTTTTTTTTCCCCTGCAACCATAAATGCCAGATGTGAATTTGCTGAAGAATAAATGAGATGCAAATTCACATGATTCTAGGGGCTGGGGCTTGAAGGAAACATGGAATATTGTGAAACTTCACAATATCTGACTTGCCATTCCTGTCGTGAGGGATCCCTGACCTGTAAATGAGCGTTAGGCTGAGAATTTTAATTTTACACACCTGTGTGAACTCCTTCAGTGACCTGGTAAAAGGTGTCTCCTGTCACCTGTCCAAGACTGAGAGAAATTATCCTCTAAAAGTGTGTGTTTGTTTTCATTTGTAAGTGACCCACCCAGCATTGGATGATGCTGCAGATGAAATAAAATTATCTGGCCTGGCCTTGGATCTAGGACTTCATATGGCTGCAAAATGAGAAGGAATAACTACAACGAAACAAGAGGCCTCTTAATTCAAGTTCTCTGGAGATGAATTGTGAAAAAAAAAGCTGTCTTGGCAGACACAACAAGCCTCCAGCGGAAAAAAAATAAGAATTACCCTGGTAAATGAGACTCAAATAGGAGAAAGTGAATCAGCATCCGAGATTTATTTATGCTTTAAGGTGATTATCTCAGCTCCCTTCATTAACGTGATAACAGCAGACTCTGCAAACAGGCGCATGGTAATACTGTAGATGTCTGCACTTTCATTTTGCAGAAGACAGCTGCCTGGGAGAATGGGATTATTTGTGGAGAGCCAGCTCTGAAACTCCTCCTTGCTGATTCAACCGAAACAGGCCGCGGTGATTGCTCTCTCCTCATCTTTTACATGGAGAATGCTTGGGGATAATGGCATTGCACTGGAAACTGCAAACGCAGGACACACAAACTCCTTGCACGTGTGATTCCATTCAGCATCTGCTCCCTTTGCTGAGGAATCACTTGATAAACAGCAGTTGGGTTTTTTGGTTTTGTTTTTTTGGGTTTTTTTGGGTGCAAAAATTGTTAAAATAAAAGCTGGGTTAAAAAAAAAATTGCAATTGTTGCTAAAGCAGCTGTGCTGCCAGCAGAGAGCTTGCAGGGGGAGAGGGGGGCACTGCTTGTGCCTCTTTCTGGCAGCAATGGGTCCTCAGGAAGCCCAATAAGAACTTGAGGAGTGTTTTAGGGATTCCCAAATACCCTGTCCTCTCCTGGATGTATTCATGACTCCTAACAGCCTTAAACTGCCAAGATCAGTCAGGCTTGCAGCTTCTGTTTCCAGCCAGAGAATTACAGGGATTAGCCAAGAGAAACATACAGGGAGGAGGATATTTACCCACTGCAGGTCCCCCCCTCACTGCCTGCACCCCAAACCTGTCAGGAGCAGAGCCATGGGGAGGGAGCAGCTGAAAGGACACGGCCATCCCCAAGGGACAGGTTGTTTTCTTCACCTCTAACTCTTTCACATCTCTGCTGCACGTGGCCCAAATCCCTCGTGCCACACTGTGCCACACTGTCACTGCTCCACGGGCTCATCCCCAGCTTCCCACTGCTTCTCCTCCCCTGGCAGCTTTCTCTCATCTCTTTTCTTTGAGA
Source organism: Rhabdornis inornatus (assembly GCA_013397075.1). Classification (NCBI taxonomy): domain Eukaryota; kingdom Metazoa; phylum Chordata; class Aves; order Passeriformes; family Rhabdornithidae; genus Rhabdornis; species Rhabdornis inornatus. Next base: position 2,426,367 of record VWZS01002574.1, read on the forward strand.
ATGCAGCTGTGGCTGAAAACACCTCCATGGGTGTCAGAGCACAGGGCTCCAGCTCTGGAGGATACCAAAAATTGCCTGATAACATTGCAAAAAATCCCCACATTCAGAAAAAAAATAAGTTGTGTGTTTCATCATTCCACAGGGCTCCAGCTGCTGATTCTCTGTGTTTCTTCTTTCCCTGCTCTTTACAAAGTGCTTCCTTTCCTCCTTACAGCTCCCTGGGGCTCTGTGAGCCAGGAGTTAGAGTCAGCAATAGCTCAGTGACTCTCTCCTGGCTGCAAACACCCGCGGGCAGCTGCCCCTGCCTTGAGAGCCCTAGCACGTCCTGGGAGTGGAGAAAGCAGAGCAGGAGTAGGAGAGCAGGGGCTGGTGGCACTGAAATCACAGCGTTTGTGTCCCAGCCCTGCACCACAAGGTGTCCCCAGCAGTACAGGCATTGCTGCAGGGTTCACAGGTGGCACCTCAGCATCTTCTCCTGGGCTGGCTCCCTCACAGGCACAAGTCCCTGCTTTCAGCATCCACAGTCTTACCAGGGAGAATCCGTCTCCATCCTTCATTAGCTGAGATAATTGCTGAGAGCAAGCAATTTTCACAAGGCTAAACTGAAGCCAAGATTTTCCTCGCCTTTATTTCCCCGGTTTTTCAGTTTTTAAAAAAATGATTTCTTTTAAAAATATTTTTGAAACAACAGTCAGCATAAATTAACTTCTGAACTCTTAGTGATGCTGAGTTAAAATGATTTCATTTATTTGGAAGATCAGTAGAAATGCATTTTAGCCCCCAAACCAGGGCCCAGCAGACTGAGCTGACCTGCAGCCTGGTGATACAGATGGTTGGTTAAGGCAACAGGGTAATTAGTGAGTGACAGGAGGACTCACACAAATTAAGAGCTGGGGGAGCATTAAATCATAGGGGCATATTTTCACCTTTTTTTTTTTTTTTCATTTTGTAAAATATGCTGTGTTGCCTTTTCTGTGGTCAGTTTGGCTCTATACCACTTTCATATGCAAATATTCTATATAAGCATATGCACACATGTGCATATATGCAAATGCATGCAGACAGATGCATTTACACTGGAATTAATATTAACACACTGACAGCAAATCGCTTGAGATCCTGCTGCCCATGCAAAGGATTTTTATATGCATATATATGTGAGTGTGTGTGTGTGTCCTCCTGCTTCACTTCATCTCAGGGCTCTGTGAGTAATTGCTGAAGCAAGAGGAAGAACATATGTCTTGATTTCCACTGGATTGCACCGCACATAACCAGTGCCACATGGAAAAAGGACTCCTGAAGCCCTGGATTCATCTCACTTAAGTGTATCATCGAAGGAAGGCAGCCAGGAGATGCTGCAGCCTGGCTGAGAGTGGGAGAAGGTGTCACCAGACATCCCTGACAGTGGGGACATGGAGCAGCGAGGTGTTTCATCTCTTCTTGGTCCTGCCAGGAGCACCAGCGAGCCCAGCTCTGTCCTGTCCCTCTGCTGCCTTGTTGTTGCCCATCTGCCATCATTTAGGAGGCAGCTCCCAAATAAAAATCTCAGAAATCAAGCTTTTCATATTGATGGAGGAAGAAAACCATTCACAGATCTTTCAAGTGATTCACGGATTAAATAAAATCAGTGGGTTTTCTGAATTTATAAATAATAAAAATGCCATCAGATGGCAGCCATATCACACTTCCCTCCTTTAACTTTGGCAGTCCTATGTGTCCCACCTGCAGACTCACTGGTCAGGCTGAAACAGCCACATTTGTCCCCTCAAAGACCCCTCATCCATCCTGCTCAGAAGGCCCTTCCAAAACCTCCCTCCTCCAGCAAGAGGAAAACATCTTCAAATTTCTAGTGGCAATTTATTCCTGGCCAAGATGTGCCTTATTTGATCCCCCACCCGTGTTATCCTCTAACATAAATCATTCCCCTTCCTCCCGCCCTGAATGTATTTATGAAAAGTAATCATATCCCCTCTTAACCTTTGTTTTTCTAGGCTAAACAAGCCAAGCTCTTTTAATCTCCTCTCCTAAGATAGGATCTCAGTTCTGCTAATCACTCTGCCAGTCCTTCTCCGCACCTGTTCAAGGATAAATTAATCTTTTCTTTTTCTAGGGAGAGATCCCAGAAATATACACAATATCCCACACGAGGTCGTACCAATACTGACATTTCTCTGCGTCTGCCAAATAAATGGTTTGTTGCACGAGACTTTCTGCAGAACAAATGGAAAATAGATGCAAACCCATAAATTAATAACCATAACATGACCTTAAACATAACAGAACCTTACTCAAGGAGATCACTGTGTTACTTGGACTTGCATTCTGCTCCTTTGCATTTGTAGGTGCAAGTCCTTAACAGGCCTTGATCAGTGGGTTTCCATATTTCATTTCCCCTGGATGAGCACCAGGACCTTGTATTAAAGGAAGCTGAGGAAAGTCTTTTCTGTGTTTCCCTCAGCCTTTGCTGTGTCAAAACACCCTTTGAAATCACGGCTGAGGGTTTGAACTGCAGAGATGCAGAGTCAAATGGTGAAAAACATTTTGCATTCGTCTCTTCTCTTTTCAAAATGATTTTCCAGTTTTACTCAGGGTTTAATTAAATTTCTGTGACCCAGGCAGGGAGTTCAGCCTTTCTTGATTAATGCTCTTTTAGGTGGCTCTGCTGATAAGAATTTAGCATCAACAATTGAGCTAACAAGCCCCAGTGAACAGTTTATAGCAGGAGACTAATTCTATTAACACTTTGCAATGTCAGGACTCCACTTTGAGCTCGGAGCTGAGAGGGGAGATGGGGGAGAGGGAGCAAATGTAAAATTTGGCAACTAAATCACCAAGATTCAGCTTCTTTGTGGGCAGAGCTCATCTAGAAACTATTTTAGCTGACAAAATCAGAATTTCACCTGTTCTTTTTTTTTTTCCTCCTGACTGATGTTCTGCACTATTTTGGCTTGTTGTGATAAGGGCTGGGAATAAGGAGTGGAACTGAATGGCAGTATTGATAAGAGAAATGGAAGGGTAATGTGATGACATGATACTGGAGTGGGGCCTCTGCAGTTAGCCCTGCCTGTGCTGGATGTGCACTGCAGTACAGGATGGTCAGGACAAAGATGCTTGTGCTGGTGGTTTCAAATTAGTCTGCTGGGAGAGAAAAATTGAGGTGAATGCTCTGCAGAAACCTTTCTGTTACTTTTTGGGTGACAATAGAAATATCTTGCAGGTCTGTTGTGATTCACAAGAATTTTCTCTCTCTCTTTCCTTCTCCTCCCTCCCCTACTAAAAGTACCCTAAAATCTCACTCTGTTTATGTACAAAGTCTTGGCCAAGATATTGTAATTGATCCATCCATCCATCCATCCATCCATCCATCCATCCATCCATCCATCGCTTCTCATCTCCAGGACCTGGACACCCGGGTTTGGACTTGTCTGTTTTGAGCTGCCCACAAACCTCATGCAAGAATCTCCTTTGTGGGAGCCTCAGAAACCAGAGCATTATTTTCCAGCTGTTGTTTTCCTTTTTCACCTGGGCAGCACAGATGCCTTTCTCCATCTCTGGCCACAATCTCTCCTGTTGACCTTTCTTATTTCCTCCAGGCACCACTTAGGATTCCCACTCATTCCTGCTTTTCCTGGGATCAGTCCTGTGGCTCTGCAGCTCACCAAGACTGGAGGAGGGTTGGGGATGCCCATGGACAACAGGGCTCTTGGCTGAGCTCTGTCACAACAAGCCCCCCAGCACCCTGAGCTGTTTCCCCTGCCCCTCTCAGGGGCAGGGGTGACACTGAGTGCTGCTGGAGCTGATCCCTCCCAAGGAGTCAGCAACTCAGCAGTCACAGGCCAGGCAGGGCTGGATGGCTGGGCCCTTGTGCTCATCCATGCTGGTGTTCAGGCTGTGCCCATTTCCAGTTCATTTATTTGATAAAACAGGCTAATGATTCGATTCAATTATTCAGGGAATTTGATTACCTTTGCTGTGGGTGCAGTCATCATGGAGGATTGGCAGTGTTTCAGTTCCTCATCAGCAGTGATGTCCTACATCACACACTGCTCCACTCAAACCCCACTCCCTCAGCTGGCACCTCTTTGCTGTCCCTGGATGAAACTGATGACAAAACACGCCGAGGGGGCACAGCCCTCCCTCCCTCTCCCGGCAGGACTTTTGCTACAGCACCACTGCAAATTGTAGCTGTCAGCAGGGGAGCAGGCTCATCAGGGGACTCCAGCCATAATCACTGCAAAGCTGATGTGTGGATCTAAGTCCTGGATGCTCCCCAATATCAAATCACAGCAGGGACCCAACTAATACCCTTGTTCCCTCTCCTGAAAATGTGAAGACCCACTGAGAAATCCTTGATGAGGGAGGCTCAGACAGCGCTCCCGACCTCTCAGGACAAGAGCAGCCAAATCTTTGGTCCCCAAAGGCACCTGCACCGGCCGTGCTGCCAGGACCGTGCTCGCCGTGGGAGCCACGTCGTGAGCGTGGTCAAAGATCCTCCTGCCTTCATCTCTACAGCTGTTGGAAGTGGCCTCGTGCACAAAGGGCAGTGTCCTCATTAAATCCTGCAGAGGGTTGCCATGTGGCCAGCAGAAATTTTGTTTTGTTTTGTTTTATTTTGGGAAGCGGCACCCTAATGTATTCACTGCCTCTGAACGTAATGGGGTGACAGATGGGAGCTGGGCCCTGGCTTTCATGGGAAAGGCTCCACTCAGCAGGGAAGCAGTAAGTTTCCCACCTAATATTCTGCAACCTTCAGACTCCTAACAACTGTAAGAAGCAAAGCAATGGGTAGTTATTAAATTAATGACTTCATCCCCAAGCTGGTAATAAATATTTTATAGTTTTATCTCTCCACCCGGTAGACTGCTCTAGACAGACCAGACTGTTTATTAATCTAGCTTCTGGATTTATGTTATTTAATTGCTAAACAGCCTCAGCATGGTTAGGCTGGATTATTAAATGTTAGAGCCTGAGAAGGAGTTCTCTAAAAAATGGCAAAACCTGAAGAGCTTGATCTTGGACTTGGCTTACCAAAACCAACTTCCCTGCAGTGCTAAGCCAGGTTAGCCCCTGTTTGAGTCCAAACCATTCAACCATTGCCTCATGCTCAGTGTAGGTGGACTTTGGGACTTGTGTGAGTAAGGAAGAGGCACAGAGAAGTTTTGGCACATCCTGGTTTGAATAAGGATGTGCTGGTGTTAAGCTGTGGATTAGGATGCTGTGAGGGCATCTTAGCATGGACAGGTCCTTCTGGGGGAGCTCAGGCAGGCAGAGCATATGTCCTTGTTCTACTCCTTCATGGCTCATGTTGCTTTGGGTCATCACAGTCCCTGTCATTTAAACAAAAGAGCACTGCAGTCACAGATATGAAGACAGGCTTTAGAGGTTCTTATACTTCCTTGTTGACAGGGTTGAAAATGTCTTTAAAACAGATACTACCATTTTTACAGCAGTTGCTGGTTTATTCATCCCACTGAGAGACAGGGATGAAGGCAGCTGGAATAACAAGAGCTATTTGTCTGAAGAATGCATCATCTTCATGCTTTCCAAAGCCCCAGTCCCACGAGCCCTTCTGTACAAAGCAGGAGGTCGTTTCAGGATATATCTTCTCATAAAAGTGTAGGAGAAGTGAGTGTGCTAACAAGTGCAGAGCCTTTGAATCCACCGAGCTGTGCTGGAGCAATTTCCAGCTGGGGGCTGCTCTATTGGCTGCAGTGTCATCTCCAGCCCATCCCATTGCCCCCCAGCCTCAGCATTGTCTTTCTGAGGCCCAGGGGGGATGAATTGATGCTAAATGGCATCTCTGAAGAGCAAAGTTGCTTTCTCTCCCTGATGGGAACAAGGCAATCCCTTCCTGCCCACCCAGCTGTGTGTTTTTCAGGACCCCTTGGCTGTGGGAGCAGGGTGAGGTGTTTCGAGCCTTCACTCAGAGGAGCTGTGGGGCAAAGGGAACATAAAATCAGAAAAATGCAGAGGCTGGGAAAGAACTCCCCCTTTCTGCTTACAACTGAAAGCCATGGCTGGAATCTCCTCTCTGGGAGATTAGGTCAGTCTGACAAGGGGAAGGTACCACTGCAGGAATGGGTCATTAGCAGCTTTTAACAATTAACAGCGGCATCAGTGAGGCCAAATGACTCTCGTTGGTCGATGGTTTATCGATGTGTTTAGAGACAGCCATATGCTGACGAGTATCTTTTCCCTGGCTCCTTGAAGCCAGAGGCTCACTCCGCTGTGACATTCTGCTCTCACCCTGTGCCCTGTTGGAGGAGGCTTAAGAGCTCTCCCAAGCAAACCTATAAACTGCCAGTGTACCATCTTAAACCAATTCCCTTCCCTGCGATAAAGGACGCCACTTCTGAGAAGATAACATCTCCCAGTGATGGCTCCCTGAGCTGCAATTTAGCACAAATCTGAGCGCTCCATTATCCAGCTCAGCCAATTCGTTAAGGAAGGACAGGTGAGCACGTCTATTAGCTCCATCATCATCATCATCAAATATTGGCACAAGGATCTGCTCAGCGCTGCAAAGTCGAGCAAAACCTCCATAGAACAATTACGTGCCCTTCAGGAAAACAATATGCCAGCCCGTGAGGTGAACATGAGACTGCTTTTCCTCTTGTGACAAAAGGACAAAACCCCATCAACTCCAAGTTAAGTCCAGCAAAGCCTCAAAGAGACTTTGTTCTTGGGGCTCCTGGGCAAGCTGGGCTCCATCTCCAGCAGTCCTTGCTGGGAGGTGTTTCTTCTCAGGGACCACTGTCTGAGGGATCCTAAGCCTGTCCTAAGCTTCTGCCAGTCGTCCTGCACCAAGACACCTTCCAGACAGTAAATGAAGGCAGAAAAAACTTCCAGTGAACACCCATGGCCATGCACATGCTCAAGGAAAGGCTTTAGGATATCTTCCTTCTACCCAAGCTTTTCTCTGCATTTTTCTGACTACAGTTCTTACCTTTTTGGCTGTGTTTTATTCTGCCTCTTCACTTTTGTGCCTGTGGTAGGGGCCACCTCCTTCTGCTGTAACCCAGCAGTGCTTGTTCTCCCATGCAGGGACAGACAGAGAAGTTCAGTTCAGTTAATCAGATGATTTAATTTCTTGGTGATGAACCTGCCTGAAATTCCCATTTGATCCAATTCACACAGCTCTAAATGGCTTTAACATGATTTACCTTATTTCACCTCTGCTACAGCAGAGCAAAACTGAATTTTGGCAACTTTAGAAATTATGTCTCCAACACAGAGATCAGTGAAAAATTCTTCTGACTGCTACAGCTTCCAAACATAAAGTCTTACCAGAGAAAGGTCTCCGTTCTTCCAGGAGGGGAATCTGTGAACATCACAGTCAGGCTGATGCAACTGAGGCAATCTTGTTGACAAAAATCAGTTTTTGAAGTTTTTTGGAAATCCAGGAGGGAAAAGTGTCCATCTCTGTGTTGCATCCCAGGGCTATCATCTCCTGTACCACTTCCAATGGCATCTCCTCTGCTCACACACCACCTGTGGGAGCACAAAACCACGAAGTCATGAAATCCTAGAATGGTTTGGGTTGGAAGGGACCTTAAGGATCATCTCATTCCACCCCCCTGTCCTGGGCAGGGACACCTTCCACTGTCCCAGGCTGCTCCAAGCCCTGTCCAACCTGGCCATGAACACTTCCAAGGATGGGACAGCCACAGATTCTCTGGGCACCCTGTGCCAGGGCCTCAGCACCCTCACAGGGAAGAATTTCTTCCCAATATCCCATCTAACCCTGCACTCTGTCAGTGAATCCAATCCCCCTTGTCCTGTCCCTCCACATCCTTGCCCCAGATCCCTCTCTACCTCTCTGAGATGTCCTTCAGACACTGGAAGAGACCTCTTCTCTTCTCTTCCCTTCTCTTCTCTTCTCTTCTCTTCTCTTCTCTTCTCTTCTCTTCTCTTCTCTTCTCTTCTCTTCTCTTCTCTTCTCTTCTCTTCTCTTCTCTTCTCTTCTCTCCTGCACTCCTGGGGATGTGGAGCACTGGGGATGCAGGGGACAAGTCCTGCCCAGAGGAATTCTGCCTCCAGCCTTCCTAGGATTTATGATTCCCATCACAGCACTAGTGGGATTTTAAGCTCCTGCTTGGCTGGATGGTGGAAGGAAGCTCCTTCTTCTCCAAAGCCTTCAGGGATACCAAAAACCTAAATTCCCCTGAAATCCCCCGGCTTAGGAGGTGGGAAGAGCCAGGTGGGAGGTGCACAGTCCCTGGCTAGAACATCAGGTCAGCAGGGACACACTGACCACCCCCAAGCCATGGTGCAGGACAAGGACAAAGCCCAGTGGGGACACACTGGCAGCAGCTCGAAGAAAGACCATAGGAACTAAAGTCACAAACAGAACTGGGTTTTATTATGAAATAACCCTGCCAGTACATAAGGAAGTTCTGTCTGCAAAATACATTTCCTGAGGAAAGTAGATCACAGTATTCGTTTTCACAGAATAACATGTAGCCTGCTATAACTTTCAATGTGACTCTTTATTATTTAAATATTAACAGTATTCCTTCACATAAACAAGTACTCAGTCATCACATAACCAACACACAAACAACAAAATAAATATACAACAAGAGCACAGTTCATTTTTTTTCCCGACTTAAATATTAAATAAATAATAAATACAGAATTTTCATTTCCTGTTATCAGTGCCTGAAACAATATGAATGAAAAAGAAAAGAAAAACTGAAAAAGTCTCTCTTCCCCCCAGTGCCCCTGCCCCCACAAAAAAACAAACCAAAAAATTATCAAAACGTCTCAGTTATAAAATATCTTTAAAAAAATTCCCATCATTAAAAGAATAAATAACAAAATATATAAAAAATAACTTGGTTGCATCAAAATTACAAGTAGGAGTTGTAGATAGGGGTGTTTTCTTTTTTTTTCTTTTTTTTTGAATATCATTTTTTATGGTCAAAAGTTTTAATTTTTTAACTTTTTTTTTGCTTCTTTTATCTTCATTTCTATGGTGCAGTGTCCAGTTTAAAATAAGTATAAAATTAATAAATAAAAAAGTTAAATAAATAGCAAAAAGTTAACATAAGGTGTTGTAAATATAAATTACATACATCTTGCCAAAATTAAATAATTTACAGGATAATTAAACTAACTACTTTTTTTTTCTTCTCTTTCTTCCAGTAAGTGCAATTTCTCTACTTTTAAATACTAACTGAATTGCAGTCACAATCAATTTGGACTCTATTTACATGTTAAGAACATTGTGTTTTTAACACCTCAAATTTTATACTTTTTTTTTTCCCTTTTTTTTCTTTTGTATTTTTGCACTTGGAATGGGTTCTAAAATAAGTGAACTCGTGGAGTCTGATCCTGCAAACACTTAAGTATGGGAGCAAACCCACCCAGGCCAGCTGCCCTATGGAAATTAACACAGGGAACAACTCCAATCAAGTTTCATTTATGGGCTTCCAGGCCAGATCCTGTGGCCATGGTAGTCACTGGGACTTTCCACTGACTTCTCCAAATTGGGAATTATACCCTAAATATCTGCAGGATTTGGCTCCAAATGACACCACACTTTTTGTTGGAGTCAACAAGATCCCAGCTCTGCCTGCCCCACGGCTGGGAGTGATGCAGGATATGGGATGTGGGATGTCCCCATGCTGGGGGCCCTCGGAGGGTTTTGCCCCACTGAAGTGTTTGGAGAAGGAAGTGAGCTCTGGATGGGAGCAAACGTGGGGAGCAGCCCCGTGGGGTGACAGCCAGCCCTGGCCATGGAGTGGTGCTTCAGAGCAACGCCCCAAAGACATTCATAGAGATGTTCTCTAAGTGCACAGAGGGCTGTGCATACCCAGCTGCTTACAACTGCTTCTTTGGAAGAATTCCCAATACCTGAATCCTCTTTTTTTTTTTCCTTTTTTCCCTTTTTTTTTGTTGCAGAATGGCGCTCGCGCTGTGATTTCGCGCAAATCCTAGAACACCCAAACCAAACCGTCCTCATTGCCCTGTGGATACGTGTAAGAAATCAACTCCTGGTTCACAGTACGTAAGCACTTTTCTGGCCATCAATTAACATCTCTCTTTTGTTGGTTTTTGCTTCTTTTTGCTTCTTTTTGCTTCTTTTTGATTTGATTTGATTTGATTTGATTTGATTTGATTTGATTTGATTTGTTTTGTTCATCACAATCTCAACCGTTCTCTGGCATTGATGTATGATCTCTGGACTGGCAGTACTGCGCCACTGTAGGGATGATCACAATAATGAAAAGAACCAGAACTGTCATCAAACAGATTTCCAAAAAATCATATACACCGGACCATGACACATTAAAGAAATTCTTCTGTTTGAAATATCTGGAATTGGCCTATTCATAATAGCTACTCTCATATTTAAGACAGACAAAGGAATACTGTAGTTGCAAACTCCAAAAGCTTCCCTGAGAACCTTTTTTCCATTGCGCTTTCCACTGGAGATCCAGAACTGCTCTTCAGATTTCTTTCAGAAAATAAAAATAAGCTACTTTATAATACTTCAGAGTTCCCATGCCCAGTGGATATCTGAACACTTCGGGGTTGGGAGGCCCAGCACAGGTTCAGATTTACAGGTAGCTTGCAGCTCCAGCACTTGTAGCAACATAGAACATAACTCATGTGTGAGTAGGTGATCTGGACATACGACCATAGACAACATGAGGGTTTAAGCCAGTCATACACTAGTCTTGGATCAGACAAGACCCTGTTCTTGTAACGTTTTAACCCTTGGATCAATTCTGCAAGAGTAAGCAACTCATGGAAGATGCCTGCTCTTCACCTGCTACCAAGCCCCACAGCCTACTGGAGAATTTAACCTTCCATCCTGATCTACCTCGTGGTCCAGGTAGAAAAAAATCCCACTTTTCTCAAGAAGGTCCAAAGTTAAGTAAACGAGAACACTGAGTTTGATCAGTTCCATGTCTCAGAAATGGCCTCTTGGTTACATTTTGGTCCTTTTTTTTTTTCTTTTTTTTCATTCATTAAACTAGTTTTCTAACTTGTAAACCTGAATACTTGGAGGGGAAGTTCCATCTTACAGTCTGTTTGCTTGCTGCTCTCCATCCTGCGGCACTACACCTGGATGCCCTTGACGGCTTGCTTGATGCTCTCCAGCAGGTCCTTGTTCTCTGGGTTCTGGTAGCACTCCTGGTTGGTGTACATGTCTGTCAGGGTGTTCACATAGGCATCAAAGTTCTGCTCACTAATTGGCTCCTGCAGCCAAAAAAGGAAAAAAAAAAAGAAAAAGCCACATAAAAGTGTTAGTGGAAGAGCAGGGAGAGGATGAGTGTCTTTGCAATACATCATCTGTGCATTTTAGTACCTGGAGAAGTTGTGGATTCCTGAAAGTGCTCAAGGCCAGGCTTGGAGAAACCTGCTCTAGCAGAAGATATCCTCAGCCATGGCAGAGGGCTGGAACAGTGTGAATTTTAACATCCCTTGTGACCCAAACCATTCCATGGTTCTCTGTATGTACAGTCAGCCAAAGGTCTCCACATCAAAGCCTTTTTGTGTGCAGAGCTGCATCTACAGGAATCTCATCATCGCCCTAATCCCACTGGATTTTAACCAGGTCCTTAATTTTATGCACTGGCCTTGTGGAGCTATTAACAGCATCAGGCTAAGTGTGTGCAGGCAGTCTGGCAGGCTGGAGGCTGAATTAAGGCATGGAAATGAAGGGCTGGAGGGCAACAGGACTGCTGAAACATCACGGAGGGAACCAAAGGCAAAGTTGGGTCACCTTGGGCTCACAGCTGCCCAGCCCAGCTCTCTGCTGCAGCACAGCTTCTGCTTTTGAGGGGCATTGCAAGTATCTAACTTGGGTTTAATTGGGGAAAAAAGAGAGGGAGAATGAAGAAAAAGAACAGGAATAAAATGAGCATAAAAGTCTCACGGGCATCATTTAATTAGAGTTGCCTGAAACCTTGAAAAAATATTTGCTGAACAGTTTATTTGACCTTTATGTGTCAAATCCTTTACAAAAAAGCTCTCAGCGAGTGGTTTTCTGCCAGTTAGGCAGCTGGGTGAATACTATCCAAAACTGCTCTGCTGGAGGATGGCTTCTCTCCAACCAGCCTGAATTTAAATACAAACCCCAATGAAAAGGATTCCCAAAAAAAAAAAAAAAAAAGGGATGGAAGAAAAAAAAAATCAAAAGCTCATTCCTCTGATCATTGCAATGGTCTTTGTGAGTTGTAAGAGGACAGCTTCCTCAACAACACGAGCCCCACCTCCACACACCTGGTTTTGACAACAGTAATTACATTCCTGGGAATAGAGAGAAAGTAATTAATAGCCTTTTGTGGTTTTACTATTTTAATGCAGTCTTTTCATTTCTCTGTAACTCTATGGTAACATGCTGTGGGCTGTTAGACCTTGTTAAATTAAACAAAATACACTCTCTTTAAGAATGCTATTCTTTAGCTGCCAGCTATTCAAAACTGAATTGAAACTACCTGCATTATAATAGGAGCTCTAAGATCTTTCTGACGTTGAATCCAATCCCTCCTGATCTCTGCTTGTGCTGTCTTAGCCTAAAAGGCACTGGGTGCCCTTGATAAAGTTTCCTATTTTGTGATAGTGCTCCCAGATGTAATGAGACAGAACAATGGATAAAAAGGGAGATCAGCAGAAAATGACAACAAAAGGGAGATACAATGCAAGCTTCAGAGATAAGGGAAAAGAACTGATCTTATAAAGGACACATAGGTATATGGAAAGAAATTCTCCCCTCTCTAATTGTGAAAAAGCCTCATCATGAATTGGGTTTGGCAGAGCTCCCTCGATGACGCTGGCTTGGGCTGAGCACTGTCAAAGTTTCTTACCATGTGTGGAAGGCGAATATTGGCAAGACTTTGGATGAGAGCCTGGCTCAACCCTGAGAGCTCCAGGAACAGGGCTTCGTTTTGCTCCTCTATGATTTTGTTTTCCTCCTCAATGTTCTTCAGGTTCTTCTCCATGGTGGAGATCTGTGGAGCAAGGAGCACGGCAGGGTTACCAACCCTCACCAGTGGCACCCACCAACAGCCTGCACCCCTGGGCTTGAATGCATGGCCAAGGACACAAACCTGGGACTGCAGTTTCACCATGGCTGCTTCCATCTCTGAGTTGGACTCGTTCAGCTCACTGATCTCCTTGTTCAGCTGCTTGATCTCCTCATCATTCTCCAGAACTGCAGGAGAGAAGGTCACAGGCAGTCAACAAATGCTCTTGGGGAAAGCAAAAGTGTTGGGTTTTCTGCTGAGCCCATCCTGCTGCACTGTCCTTACCTTGGCTTTTACAGGACGTACCTCCCACCTGCCTTTTTCTTTCTATTTTATTTATGATTAATATTTTTATCATCACAGTTCAATGATACTTGAACCGGTCAATATGTAAATGCAAAAGCAAAGGACAGCAGAGCAGTTGGAGTCCAACACATCCCCACACCCGGCAAGGTTGATTGTCCTGAACAATCAGGTCACTCTCTCCAATCCTGAGTTTGGAAAGACGCCATTTAAAAAAACGAATGCATGTCTTGATGAGAAATTACAAGGTCCATAAAATAAAGCAGTATTTCTGGAAGAGTGCAGGTATTTATAGGTTCCAAACTATCTAAGTATTCAAGTTCAATGCTTGAACCTTGTCAAATACCACAGAAAGCTCAGTTATAGCACTGGAAATGCAAAGTGCCATCGCTAACAAAATTGTAGATCCAGAAATATCTCAGTATTAAAAGCCCTGAATAGGTGAAAATTGCTGAAAGACTGCAAGGGATTTGTAAAAATGCCAGCGAATATTAAAAAAAAAAAAATCTGAAAATCAGCATTACTTCTTCTGCCTTCTTTATTGTTGCTCCCTTAAAATGTGTGACTCAAGGAGTGGGACCAGTACCATGCCATCATAAACACCCAAAAACCCCAAGGAATGGGTGTTCAAAGTACACAATGCCCTTGAAATGTATGCCCAGATTTCAGCTGAAACTTCCCCAACCTAAAAAGGAAAAAATCTATGGGCTCAATACCCTGACACACCTGCAAGGCAAAGGAGTGAAAAACTTACCATCGCTGGTCTTGAACTTTGTGTTGAGAATTTCATCCCCTGAGAGTTTTCCTTTCTTCCCAGCAAAAGTAGCTCTTGGACACCCTGACAAACTAAAAAAACAAGTAAAAATGGGTTTCATAAACTCTCAGTATTTATAGGTGCTTATGTTCCCAACATAAGAGCATGTGCCATTTGGTAGAATTCAAGCTGTGAGACAGTTCTTCTAAAAGCTTTTTATGGTACAGAGGAAATTGCTTTATGAATAATGCCACAAAATGCCCCATTTATAAAGTGAGTGCAATTTTCTTTAAGCAAAGATTAATAACACACTGCTTCCTAAAAGAGGAGGTGTGCCAGGTGAGGAGGGTGACATGAGTCTGGTTGTCTTGGCTCTTCCAGCGTGCAAATCGAGATTTAGATTAAAGGTTGGGAAGAAATTCTTCCCAGTGAGGGTGGTGAGGGCAGAGCTGCCCAGAGAAGCTGTGGCTGCCCCATTGCTGGAAGTGTCCAGTGCCAGGTTGGATGGGTCTTGGAGCAACCTGGTGTAACAGAAGGTGTCCCTGCCTGTGGCAGGGGATTGAATGAGATGGTCTTTAAGGTCCTTTCCAACCCAAACTGTTCTGTGATTCTGTGAATATTAAAACAACCACACATTTTCTCCATCCAGTAAGCTTCAACCTGACTGCACTCAGCATGAAAAGCACCAATTCTTGAGCCTCACATGAGGAGCTGAACGCTGCTCAAGCAGCATCTTGGGGCAGGTAGGTTTGTCCACAGCAAAACCACCACACTCACACTGACTTGAGCCCCCTAAAGAGATTTACCTTCTGTGAGTGAGGAAGCTCCCGTTGGCGTGGCCAGAACCGTCACAGCCTGGGGTGGGGCAGGTTGGGCCTTCGTTCTTCAAGGACTTCCAGGAAAATGAGGATCCATTGAGTGACCCTTCCTTCTGCCTGCGGGCTGCCAGGGGACACCCGGAGGCGCTGCGGTGGGACGCATACTTGCCACTGATGTGTCCCAGCCCAACACAGCCCGGAACAGGACACCTGGGCACGGAGAATCACCCACAGTTACAGCACAGCAATCAAGAGAAACCAACAGAGGGAAGGAATAAAGGTGTAAGGGAATTGTTGATGAGCAGGAGTGAGGAAGCCTGGGAAGAGAGCATTTGCTTTTGGGTCTCGTCTGAAGTTTACAGGGGAGATACTCGGTTGATGAAAATAGCAGATGGGAAATTAAGAGCTACGGCTGCTCCTTCAAAAGAGCCAAAGAGAATCAAGGAGAATTCTGCAGGAGAGAAATCTGTGGAGGTCACATCACACGCAGCAAAAGTCAGTCCCAGTGGTGTCACACACCGGGTATTTGGTGCTTCACTGGGGAGAAAAATGTCAGGTTGGGCTGCCTGACATGGGATCCTGATGTACCCCAAGGCTGGCACTCCCACTGAACCATCACACACGTACTGCTGGCTCTGCCCAGTGTCACTGATGATAAACCCAGGCTCATCTCTTATCACCCTGCCCCAGCACAGTCAACACAGCATAGGAGCACTGCCTGTGCCCTGGGGGTCACAGCCTGAGCCAGGAGCCAGTCCCTGGGCCAGGAGCTGCTCAGGCTGTGCACAAAGAGCTGCACCCCGTCAGACAGGACAAATCACTGAGCCTTCACTCACCCTGCAGCCACAGCACGGCCTCACTTGCCCCCTCCTCCTCCTCACATCCTGCCTCTCTGGGGAGATCAACCCACACTCTCGAGGGGATAAAGTGGGAATTATCATCAAGGCAGCACATGAGCCCTGCCCTTACCAGACTTCTGCCTCTCTATGGCCAGCTGAAACACACAGGAGCTGTGAGGAGCCTTGTGGAAGCACCAACACAAACTTGTGCTGCTGCCAAGCACACGAGTGGCTCTCTAAAAGGCACCTCTTTCCTCCCTCCTCACTTAATGGCATTCTCCCTAAATCCAGCCATCCTACAAGCCCAGTGTATCTATCAGGGTTTCTGCTGTGGTTTGCATTTGTTTTAAAAATGCTTGTCAATTATAAACACAGTTAAAAGTTTATTACTCAAGGGAGGTTACTCAAAAATAGGGGTGGTGGAAGGAGGTAAGAAATGACAAAAATAACCCCCATGTCCTCAGTTTGGAAGCAATTAGGGACTTTGAGGCTTTCCAGCAAAAGCATTCACGGAGCTGCTCCTGAAAATTGCAAGCTGCGTTTCACCGCAGAAATTATTGCCCTGATTGTTTACATTCCACACAAAAGGGAGATGACAGCAAAAGGGGGGGCCCTACACCCAGCCTTTTCCCAAGATAATTTGAAAAATGCTGATCTCGATTTTAATCAGCTGCAAATGCAGCACAATTCACTTATAATATCCCTGCCAGCAGGATCCTCAGTAAATTCATAACATCATTGCTTTTATATGATCACGAGCAAATTACTGAATCCTCAGGAGGAAAAGGAGAAGGGGGAGAGGGGGGGAGAGCAAGAGAGAAAGAGACAAACCCCAGCATTTCATATGCAACTGTTACAGCCCAACCATTACATATTTTACACCGTTAATTTAACTTTTATTACATTTTCATTGTTAAAAAATAAACCAGAGCCTTATTGTGCAAAACAGCTGTCTTGGATATATTTTTAAGTATTTTTTATATTATTATTATTTAATTGGAGCACCCGAAGCGTTTGATCAATTAGACACCTGTGGATGCTTCCACTCTATGGGCTGGGCTGAAGGTTGAGGTGATCTGTTCAATCATGTCTGCAGCAAATTACTTGAGGGATGAACAGCACAAACAACAGGGACTAAATGACTTTCTCCTCGGTGACAATGTGCAAATCTCGGCCGGGTTCCAAGCAGAGCTCGCTGCAGACAGAGGAAGGATTTAGAGCCAAAGCTCCTTAACATAAACCCACACCAGGCACACCTTGACATGGGTGGTGGGACAAACACTCCCATGGCTGGGGAAAGGCACCAGACTCGTGTGCCACGTTGTTTTGCACATCTCAGAGGAGTTTCTGCTCCTCCTGGATGTACTGGAAGAGGGGGGGTTGCTGTCTGGGCCATGGGATGTTAGGGAATGCCTTCACCTCCTTCTGCAGAGGCCCTCACAGCCCGTCCCACATTTCCTGCACCCATGTCCATGGTTCCACCAAGACCTGTCTGGGGTGGATATCACCAGCTTTCTAGGAGTCAGAAAATCCAGCTCTGATGATGCTCCAACCCCATTTGGAGCCTGGAATCTAGAGACTCTATGGATGCCCCGCCCCTGGAAGTGTCCAAGGCCAGGCTGGGTGGGTCTTTGAGAAATCTGGTCTAATGGAAGGTGTCCCACCCCTTGGCAGAGGGTTGGAATGAGGTGAGATTTAAGATCCCTTCCAACCCAAACAATTATGTGATTTCTTGCAACTTTATCTTCCTAGTGTTTTTATCTTTAGGGTGGACTAGGAGAAGCCCAGCCCCTGGTGAGGATGCTGGTGGGGACCCTCACTCTGTGGGTGTCCTGCCAGCCCACCCCGTGTTCCCCATAACAAAACAGCCACATAAAATCTTCTTTCTCCTTGCACTGGGAAGTGATTTCTGTGCAGAGAAACCACACTGGGGGAACTGCTTGCACATTCCTGCCCTGTCCTGCCCTGAATGGGGAAGGCACAAATGAGAAAAATCACAGCTTCCCCAGCCCCACAGGGCATGTGTCCCTGGAGAAGCCATGAGAGGGGTCACCTCCCAACTAGGGGCTCCAACTCCGGTAAGAGCAAAGCTGCAACAGCCAGCATTTGCACATCAGCAATTTGCTGCCTGCCCTTTCCTTCCCTGTGTCACTGGTTAATGGCACAGCATTGCAACACCACCAGCAATTCAGTGTATTTGAGCCAAAAAAGGCTTTTTCCCTGCAGATTCTCGAGTAGGTTCCTTAATTTTTAATAAACTCTGCAAACTCCTGCTAATTATCACACGGCTCATTTAACTGGGAGGTTTTCCTTCCTGTAGGCTGAGGAGGAAGAACAGAGCAGATGGCTCAAATACCATCTTTTTCTGAAAGGTCCTTCCCCCCCAGCAGGCACATCCCAGCTTCCCACAGCCCCTGCAGGGTTCTTCCACCCCCACTGGGTCCCAGTTCGGCTCAGCCTCTGCTCCAGACCAAAACCTGGGCACATGGAGATATCCACCTCTGCTCCTCTGCGAGGGCAAGACCTGCCCTGGGAGTGAAATATTTAAAAATCAATTTGGAGACAGTCTGCTGAGCCAAAGGGGTTTGGACAGATATGCCAACGCTCATGGGCACCCAGAAATTCTTGGAAGTGGTTGATAATTTTTTCCATGTTTCCTTTTATCCCCTTCACCTGCACTTGGTGGGTGAGTGTACAGGTTTCATAAAGGGTGGAGATCCTCTGAGGTAACAAAAAAAAAAATAAAATAAAATAAAAAATAAAAAAAATAGGGTCCTGTTGTCAATGCTGCCTTTCATGTCCTGTAAGCTGTGTAAGGAGATACAGATCCCAGACCCCACATGCTGAGCCTGTGATGCTCAGACTTGCTAAAAGTCAGGACAAATGGATTTCACAGCTCATGAAAACTCCTGAGGTGGACAAAGCAATTTCAAATCTCTACTCCCCACAGGAATAAACCCCCTGGGATGTGTTGAAAACTTCAGCCTGAGGCAGCAGAGAGAGGTTTTTTCTGTGCACTTTGAATATTCAGTCCTGGCAAAGACTCCACAAACTCAGTTTATTCAGGGTTACCAGATCCTGACCCAACTCAGTGCTGGGTAGTTTCTACTTCTGCTGTGCTCCTGGCACTTAAGCCAGTCCATCAGCCCTTGCCTGCCCACTGCTTCCCAAAAACCTGCAATGTTTGGCTTGACTGTGGGTTTTTACCCTGATTTACAGCATTGGTGTGGTTTTCCAGGAATTATATAAAATACAGGTAGCAGAGAAACTGTTTTTGCCCTACCAACCTACCTTTCACAACTGCAAGAAAACAACACCATTACCTCCCCACCACCCATTTTTTCCATCAAATACTGAAATTGCAACACCAAAACACAGCAAAGAGCTTTGGTGGAGGATGCTCAAGGCAGCGTGAGCAAGGGGGGATGTGGGGTGGGTGCTGATCCCCCACGTAAATCTGTGTGAGGCCAAGTGAGTGACAAGCTCTGTTCAGGAGTTATTTCCAGACTTACTTCATCAGCTCTGGGTCTTCTTTATCATCCTTTGTCGGGGTGATCTTGATCCCACTTTTCTTGGCACGAGGGCAGCCTGACAGACTGTGGTTAAAAAGAGAAGAAAGGCCTGTCTCACTGGCAGAATCTCTGCATTTGCTATTCCCTCGCTTCAGTCATCTTTC
The DNA here is from genome assembly GCA_013397075.1 of Rhabdornis inornatus. Lineage (NCBI taxonomy): Eukaryota > Metazoa > Chordata > Aves > Passeriformes > Rhabdornithidae > Rhabdornis > Rhabdornis inornatus. Next base: position 2,445,737 of record VWZS01002574.1, read on the forward strand.
CCTTGAATTTGGCACAGTGTTTTTGATCTCTCTCGTTTTGCAGCTTCACATCACAAGGAGAAGTCAGAAGGAAAAAAAATAGTAAAAAATTGAGGGAGATGGACAGTAATTAATGGTGTCTAGATAAGAAGATATCTGCTAACAGCCTGCAATGTTTAATGGAATTGTTGAAACAGAAGGCTCAGATCTCTGCTATTAATGTTCTAAAGTGATAATAGAAGTCATAAATAGGTAGCAATATTAACAGGAACATTGCATCAGCTAAAATCTGACCCTTTGTCTTTTATTCTGTTGAAAGGAGCTTCTAATCAGATGCTGAAAACATCAGAAAAAAAAAAAGAAGTCAGATTAAAGAGATGAAAATAGGCTTCAGTTGTCAGTAACATTAATGTTTTATTCAGAACTTTACAACTCTGCCCACTGCAGGGAAAAAAAAAAAAAAGAAAGCAACACAGAAAGAGGCTAGAGAGAAAATAATTTGAGGGAGATCTTACCTTCTATGCGATGCATAATTTCCTGTTATGTGACCAGAGCCATCACAACCAGGAGTAGGGCACCTGCAGAGGCAAGGGAGGCTCGGATTAGCCTGGGGATGTGAGCAGGGGATCAACACTCTGTGACAGCTCTTATCACAGAGACATCTGGGCACTGTCAACACACGAGCACGTTACTCCTTCCTTCCCCTTCCCCCTCTGTAAGGACAAGATCTGGTCTGGAATATCCGTGGTCAACGCACCACTGCAGGATGTGGCACTGTGGAGGAGCATCTCTGGGATGTTGGGAGCACAGTGAGGGGCTGCTCTCCCATGAGGGGACACAGGTCCCAGCCTGTGTCCCCACCCTCATGGAGGGGACAGCTCAGGAGCTGATAATGAGCTAAAATACCCCTCTGGGACAGTGTTTGTCACCTTGAGGAAGGCATAAGGAGACAGCAGGGGCCATCCAGGGCCAGCAGGATGGACCCAAGCAGAGACAAGAAAACAGAAAGCTAACTCTGGACAGCAGGGCCACCATGGCCACCACCAACAGATGGTTTTGGCTCAGGTCTGGGTGTCTTGGGGAGCATAATCTCAGTGAGGGCAAACGGGCAGCCCATGGCAGGAGGGTCCGCAGAGTACAAAACTGGCCAACGCTTCTGATGGAAAATGATGGAGAAACAGGAGGAAAAAGGTCAGGTTAGCCCTGGGTCCCCTCCTTCCACAGCACTGTGGGCAAGGGACAGGGAGTCAGTGTGGATGCTGGTGAGAGCCAGGGAAAGCAGCAGTTTGAGTTTTCCCAAGCTACTCGAAGGAAAACAGAAGGGAAAGAATTAATAACAAAGTTTAGCACCTGGTGTTGGGACAGGATGAGTGTGTGAGGAATGTGATGTTTTGGTAGGAGCATCTTTACAAGAGGTGTTGCGTTCCTTAGACCAATGAGCTTAATCTATCCTTGGTTCAGTGAACCAGTCTATAAAAACCTGTCTACTCCTGCAATAAATCACTTCTTCTGCTTTCTAAATGAAACCTGTGCTACTGTGTTTTTTCACTGCTCCCTAGCCTTACAGTGACAAGTCAGCAGGGGGACAGCCTGTGAGGTGTCTTGGGCTGGGGATCACCATTGGGTCCCCATGGTGTTACAAAATGACCTCTGAAGGTGCATCCAAAGCCCTGAGCTTCCAGGTGAGCTTCCAGGTGAGCATCCAGCAAAGGCTCGAGATGGCTCCTGTGATCCCCAAACCTGCAGAAAGGCTGGCGGGGCTGCGAGCCCTCCCAGCAGCAGGAGGATAATGGCCCGAGTTGAGCAGCACATCATTAGGGGCTGGGAGCCAGGAGGGGATGTAAAGCACCGCAGCACAAAGATCTGCTCCCAGTGCTGGAGGTGATGTGGCAGACATAAAAGTTGTCATGGGGACAGGGAAGAGAGGCGAGGAGTGTTTGCAGAGGATGTGCATGCCAGCCTGCCAATTATCCAGGGCTTTTTGAGTCAAGTGATTAAGTAGGGAGGGGGTGTGGGGTGGAAATCCACGGTGCTGCCGCAGGACCAGGGGAGATGCTCAGCTGCTCCTTTAGCAGAGCGAGCAAAGCTCAGGGCACATCCACGAGCTTGCAGAGTGCCCATTCTCCTCCTGGGAGGGGTTTTTGGTGTCCTCACTTTCTCCATCCCTCTTTATAAAGCTGCCGGTGCCTGGTTTGGATGAGTGGTTGGTACCTGCAGCAGGGCAGGGGTTGGTGCCTCCAGGACGTGCCAGGGAAATGATGGGCAATGTGGTGATGCACGGGCAGCCCCTGAGGTCTGAGCCCTTGGGAAAGGCAAGATGCTTTCCCTGAAGCTGGACAGGGCTCTGAGCAGCCTGGTGTAGCTGAAGATGTCCCTGCTCTGTTTGGCCTCTAAGGTCCCTTCCATCCCAAACTATTCTGTGATTCCACCCTGGTGCTCTGCCCCCTGAGACTCAGTGGAGCAATGGTTTCCACAAGGCTTTTAGTTTGGCAACTTGGAAAACAGCTTTTTTTTTTGTTCAGAAAATATCAAAATTCTCCTCTTTGCACCAGCTCTGAGGGAGACTTTGGAATTTGCAGGTCATTGAATAATCTCCATTGGCAAAAAAAAATTGGCACCTCACCTCGGGTAGGAGAGCAGGGACATATCCTGATCCTAGAAGGGTAACAGGGAGGCTCAGAGCCAGGAAAACATAAGTGCACACAGGTCTGGTGCAGTAAGAGCAGGACACATCCAGCACGACCTCAATGAGGGTGCAAATTCTTCAACTCATTTAGAAATTACAGGTTTGGCAGATGACGGTGATATCTTCTATCTCTACACTGTTAGAGTAGAAAGCAAAACTATTTCTCTGTTGTTTTAGCTTCAGGGTGGGAGCAAATTATGAAAACCCTAACACCAAACTCTTTCTTCCTTTCAGGATTTTTAAGGAGGAGAGAGAAGTAATTTGATTTTTATTTTTAATTATCTGGAGACAAATCATACCAACAGAGACCTTTTATTGCATGTTCCAGCCTGGAGCTATTTTTTTTATATCAGGGATATTAACCCCTGAAATAGAGTTTGTAATAGAAACACTGACACGGTCTTATCTGGAGTTCTGAAAAGCTATGACTGTACAATCTATAATATCTCAAAATCCCTTCCTCCCTCCTCTGCTCCCATCCTCACCAGGATGTAAAAAAAAAAAAAGTGGTATTTGAGGAAATAATATTAACAAGCTTTTTTATGGGCCAGAAGTCTCCTTTTTTACACAGTGCTCTGATAAAAAGCACTGACATTGGGTGCCACAGGGGAACACAGGATGCTGCACAGCAAGGCTGGACATGATGTTCGGTCTCAGGGATGAGCCCCAGGGATTTGCTTTTTGTCTGGCCCTTACTGGGAATAGCCACTGCTCCTGAGAGCTTTTAATATCTTTAACACCAATTGTCTGATCAACTGGTGACTCTTCCAAACTGTTGGAGAAACACCAGTTCAGCAAAGCTCTTTGAAGGGGTCTTTTCAAAATGTGGATGGGCTATAGTGCGTGATTAAGTGTACTTAGCACTAATCACAGCACTCCTTGCCATCCACCAGCAAATTCTATTAATATCAGCTAATCCTGCCACTTTGTCCACCTCTGTGATAAGGAGCAGGTGGTTAACTAACACTTTCCTGGCACCAGCCCCACACTGGTGGTGGGGCACAGAGAAGTCCAGGAGCTGCCACAGAGGGATTTGGGATTTTTCCAATGACCTTAGTGACCAGCGGGGCTGCCACTGACTCACCTGTGAAACCCCTGACTGCACACAGGGCACAGCATTTTGGTTTTTTTTCATGATGGCCCTGTGCAGTGTGAAGCCCTTCGTGAGGCTTTACTCTCAGTGGAGTCTCCTCAGTTGTAGTTCTGAATAGTGTTTAAATGATCCAAAAACTGGATTCAGCAAAGCTGGGAACTCAGAGGAGACCCAGCCTGCAAGGTTAGGCTGGGGCCATGAAAGAGATGATGAAAAACAATTCACAATGGGCTTTATCCCAGAGATGCAGACTGGGTGGAGAGGGTTGGAGTCTCCCCAGTGCTCCCAACTAAATACAGTTTTACCTTTCTTTAGGGAAGGCAACCTAAGAGAGCATTTGGGAAACCCACCTGTGAAGGATAAGCACCTACTGCAGAGGAGGAGTTTGGAGAAGACAGCAGCAAAGCTGAATATGGGATTCAGAGGAACATACCTGAATGAAAATGTCAAAACCAGGTTCCTCCCTTCACAAACAGCAATGGGAATGGGGAAGTTTGGATTTCTGTGAGCCCTTGACCACTGGCTCAGGATGTGGCCTCACCAAGCATTTGTTCACTCCCTCTTTCATTCTCTCACAAATTGTGGAAATGGAGAGGAGCCTCTCTCACTACATCCCAAACAGCCCTAAAAAGTAGCATAAAAATAGCACCCCGGGTTTTCCAAAAGAGTTGGCTTGGCTGTGTGCTGGTGATGAGTTCCCAGCTGTGTCTCTGCCCAAAAATAAATCCAGGCTTTGGATTGTTTGAGATGGACAAAAATGTTAAATGAAAAGGTTTATGGCCCACACTAGGCAACAAGAGCTTGGGAAAAGATGCCAAGGGAAAAAGAAAATAACATGTCTACAGTGCCCAGAGGAAACCTGCCAGGCGTCCAGGTTATTCCAATCATTGCTATCAACCCCTTCCCCAAAATTATCCTTCCTCCACGCCATTGCCTCTTCAGCGCAGCAGCTGGAAGCTGGACTCCACCAGAGCTCCTTGCAGGCAGGTTTTGATCAGCTCTTTGAAAGGAGAAGGGAGGGGATGGAAAAGCAAAAGCAGAGCAAGAGGTGTGGGGGCAGGAAGGGAGAAGAGAGAAAAAAAGGGTGGAAATAAAGAAAAAAAAAGGAGTTCCAAGTTGAGCGCAAACATACTTGAGGTCAGCAGAGTGGGCAGCCATGAGGTTTCTGAGGCTCTTGTCAGCAAGAGGACAACCAGAAAGGCTGAAAGAGAAGAGATGGAATATCTGGATAAGCAAAAAAAAAAAAAAANGGCTGGGGCATGGGGAGGGAGAGGGGCAACAGAAGGGAGGAGGAAACAGAACCAAACTATCCACATGGTCACAAACTATATCAAAACAAAAAAAAAGTTGTTTTTAAAGTTCAAACCATGGAAAAAACCTCAACCCACCTGCGGTGAGAGGCATAGTTCCCCGTTATGTGTCCACTGCCGTCACAGCCTGGGGTTGGGCAACTGGGCAACAACAACAACAAAGAGCATAAGTGTGGGAAAGGAATGGATTCCCCCAGACCCACGGGTGGGCAAAGTCAGCAGAGCCCCCTCGGGTCTGTCTGGGGCGTCTCAGTCCAACCCTGCTGCCAGACCCCCGACACCAGCCCCATCCATCAGATCCTGGTGTGTGTTTCTATGGTTGCATGGATATAAACCAGCTGTTTCCCTTTCAGCTGCCCTTCCTCCCTTTTTACTTCTAAAAGATTATAAGGATCCTAAAAACACAATTTGAAAAAAAATTGTGGCAAAGGGAAAGAAAGTGTTTAAAACCCTTAGTTGATGGGAGGGCTTGGTGGCAGTGGGGGACTGGCAGCAGCCTGACAGACTTGGCTACCCCTGGCTGCTGCTGCCAGGTTGGATGATTCCTGCCACACTGAAGCTCTGGCTGAAGGAATTATCTTGTTCAGATTTCAGATCTGAATAAGGTGCTTCAGATTTCAGCTTTCTGAAATTATTTTTTTTCTCTCCCAGCCCTTACAGCTGCAAAGAAAAGCTTTGCAAGCACTGTTTGCTGCTGAAAGGGAATGACAGTAACCTCTGGCTGTGCCTGGGGGTGATGGGAAGATACAGGTGAGGAGCACCTGCCTGGAAGGAGCACAAGAACTGCATCCAGACACAGAGCATCAGACACAGCAGGCGAGTCTGCTCCTGAGTTAACTACAGCTAATTCATTACAGCCCTTGGGCCAGAGAGGAACAAGGATATTAAATGGAGAGGGAAGGCTCAGGGCTGCCCATGACACCGTTTATTTATTCCAGAGCTGTTTCCATTTAGGAAATTTCTCTACCATCACAATAAAATTAAAGCACAAGAGGACTTCAGGGCTCTAGCTCAGAAATTGCTGTTCACATCACTGGTGGGTTTTAAAAAACCCTTTAAAAAACCCTAGGGCAGCTGGTCTGAGCTTTGCTCATTTAGGGAAGATGCTGCTGCTGCTCTGCCCCCACAGATCTCCCTGCCTGGCTGCTTCCTGCCTGCAGATAACGAGTGAGTTGGATGAGATCAGCAAAACGGTGCCCACCAACTCCCTGTGTGATGTGTGGGAGGGTCAGATGCACAGGAAAGAAGCCAGGAACAGCTGGGATGCCTGGGAGGGGAAACCTCCCCATCACAACCTCCAGGCTGATCCTGACGTGCTGTTAGACCAGAGCCAAGCTGCCGTGTTTGGCTCAAACTCTTAAACATTAACCATTCCTGTGGGAATCAGTGTGGATGCAGAGCCATACTCCATCCAGTAGGGCAGATCTGGGTCTGTGCTTCCACCCACATGATGGACAGACAGATTGGGCTGGGTCAAGGTCTCTCTCCAATACAAAATGCAACACAACAGCAAACTTGCTGCATTCTCAAGTCACATTTTGTGTTCCTGCAGTATCACAATGCTGGGACCCGTTGCTCTAAGCCAACAAATCCTGTCTTCTCAATGAGACATCTTGTGTTCAATACCCCCTTCCAAGAAGGTGCTGAGATCCCTTGGGTGCTCTTGGCTCCACAACATCAGCCAGTGTCCCAAAACAGGGGATTAGGACATTGGGTAAGTGCCATCACCATTCCAGAAACACTCTTGCAGGAAAATACCAGGAAAAACTGGCCCTGAAAGGAGTTTCCCACAACCCTGTCTATGAATCCCTGGAGCACAAAGCTCTAAGGTTCCCTTCATCACTGCAAAGTAGTGTAGGAACATATTATGCCTCATTGATCAGCAGTTGTAGGAGGATGAGTAAGGTCAACCACAGTAAGAAAGGGAGCTACAGTTCTTATTTTTAAAATGTATTTACTAATTTTGTTTCCAACCATGCTGGCTAAGTACATATTAATAGATTTTGGAGGAAGAGACAAGAAGGCAGGACTTACGTGAGCAGCTCTTTCTTGATGTCCTTGGAGAGGAATTTCAGCTTGAAGTTGGTTAAAGTAACTTCACCTGGATATTTTCTCTCTTCAAAGTTCTCCTCTGACACTTCTTGCTCATCAGCTTCCGAGGAGGCGAAAGAGTGAGCAGCAGGCTCTGACTGCAAGGAAAGGGCAGAGTTGTGCTGTGGTCATTGCTGCTGAGCTGTGCTGGGAAAGGATCCCAAGTCCATCACAGCTAAGGGTTAGTGCAGCATTGCCAACACTCCTGAGCCCCTGCAAGCACCTCACAACACCCAGCCCAGAGATCCAACAGCTTGTCATTTCCTGGGTTTGTAGGAGAAATGTGTAAACCACATCTGTAAAGAGATTTACACGTGGCTTTTCCAAGGTATTGAAGGGATGAAGATCAGTGCAACCCCCTCACACTCTTCCTCAGCAGCCTCCCCATGGGCAGAGAGGCAGGTGGTGCTCTCAGAGCCAGAACCCTCACCCCAGCTGGGGGGTCATGGCTGGATTCCCCCCCTGCAGGATTAAAGTCCATGCCATGCAGGGCTGTAGCTGCTAATGGCAGATATAAATCATCCTGAAAAGCATCACCAGAAGCAGCACTGCTGCAAGGGAGCTGACAGGATTTACAATGAAGAAAACACCCAGGACAAGTAAAGTGGTGGGTTCTTCCTTTGCAGGGGCATCCCAACAGATCCAAGAGCAGTTGCTTCTTGCCTGATTTTCCCTGGCTGAGAGCATTGACAAAGCCAGGAATATTTCTTTCCTTGGCTCAGAGGACAAACTGGGGGTTCTGGAGAAAATAGGACAACTGTGCAGGCAAACAAGGCATTCAATGTCCCTGAGTTGTTATTCAAGAATCAAGAGCCACCGCTCACCTCCTCTGGCTCCTCTTCCCGCTGTCGGTTTGGTTTAGTGTAGTCAATGGGCCCGTCCCACTCATCCTGGCGGGAGGTCTGGCTGGACTGGGGGGAGGTCATGGTGCTGCTCGTGGCACTGGTGCTGTTTTGGCGCTGGGACACATCTGGGGACTTCATGCTGGGACTACTGCTGCAGCTGCTGCTGCTGGGGAAGGTGCTCTCCCGTTTGCGGTGTTTGTTCATACTCAAGTCCAGTGTCCCATTTTCATCCACCTCAATGTCCATGGACTGAAAGGTTGGAAACACAACCAATGTTAGCAGCTGCCAGGAAGTCCCCATGGGGATCTTGCTCCTGTTTGTCTTTTGCAGTGCAGTGGGCAGGTATTCATGTCCCATCCTCTCCACAGTCAGGTATGAGGAACTGAATAAAAAGGGTTGCTCTGTCCTAAATATTTCAGGAGCATACCGTGCAAAAGCACCCCTGTACTACCAGCAGGGTGGTATTTTGACTCAGTTGATTGAACACAGGCATCGAGTGCCATTTAGGATGCCTCATGGCATCCAAAATATTTGCCCAAGGTTGAGAGTGCTCCATGGGACTTTGGGAAAAGCTGTGTTCCTCTGAAAAACAGCTGGAGATCAGACTGGGCACAATTGGGGAACTTCAAGTGGCATCAGAGATAGATCAGGGAACAACTGAAACCAGCTCTGAGAATCATGGAATTACAGAATTATTTGAGTTGGAAAAGCCCTCTGAGATCATCAACTCCAAACATTCACCCAGCACTGCCAAGCCCAACACTAAACCACATCCCCAAGTGCCACATCCACATGTTCTTTAAACCCCTCCAGAGATGGTGACTCCACCACTGCCCTGGACAGCCGGTTCCAGGGCTTGACTATCATAAATCATAATTTTTTCCTGCTATCCAGTCTCAGCCCAAGGCTTGGCTTGGGGTTGATGCTCATCTCACATGGGTAATTTGAACCATGAGGCACCTTCCACATCACTCCAATAGCCAAGATTCCCTCCTCCAAACCCAAAGTGGGGAGCCAAAAGGGTGAACCTGGATGAGTGCCTGCATTCCCTCTGTATTTAAAAATACAAAATTAAAGGAAGGGTAAACCAATGTGTTTCTCCCATCCCGAATTTCAAATTTAGCCCCTGGGCAGTGGTTCCTGGCCACATTCACCCACCTTGCCAGGGGCCTCTTGCTGCTTGGTGCTGAGATTCTCGGGCATCTCCCAGCAGCGGGTGGAGAGGTTGAGGATGGCGGTGGCTGCCATGTGTGCAGCCTCAGCGTCGTGGGAGTAGTCGAAGCCTGTGGAGGAAGATGAAGTGCTCTTCACGTAACTGCTGGAGGGGCTGTGGCTGGGGGAAGAGGCCTTTGGAAAAGGTTTGGCTGGAATAAAAAGAGAAGGGACAACACAAGGCTAATGTATAAGCGGCATGAGCAGCAGGGAAAGGTTAAGTCAGTGTGACATGGTTAATGTATGCGCAGTTCCTGGGGTTATTCCCAGTCCAGGGGCTTGTTTGTTGCCTGGGATGTGCAACAGGAGCAGTGCTGGCTGCAGCTTGTGCTTGGTGAGAAAGGTTAATTCACTAACTGACTCTGCCATCAATACCCAAAACACAAGTGCTTTTCTTCATTAGAGCTGCTCCTCAGTGGAAGCAGTTAAAGGAGAAAGCTTAGAGAAGCTTCCTGGCTTTTTTTTTATTGTTCTCTCTCTGTCCATTACTTATCTGCAGGGCTGCCTTACAGGGAGATTTCTAGTAGCATGTTTGAAAACTTGAAATGTATAAAATTCCATTAATAGAAAAAACATGGTCATAAAATATGAGCTTCCAAGGATGACACTGGTGAAATATGGATTTTGTGACAGCTGACATATCATTTAAATATGCCAGAGTATCAGGATTTATTGCACAGCTGTACATAGCCATGCTGCTGCTCTGCTCCTGTATGTCACAGCAGCAGCAAAGCCAGCCTGGAGATGCAATTTCTCTTCATACTCTGTGAAATTAAAGTATTTCTAAGAGTGGACACACAATAAAACTTTCCCTACTAATAACTAAAAATTCCGTATTAAAAAAACTTGAAGCTGAAGCCATTTAGGGGGCCTCAGTAGTTTCAGTGGGTGCAAAAAGGAGATCATCTGATTTAGAACAGTCACAGGATTGTATTCTGAATCAATTATCAAAATCTTCAAATTCTTAATTCATTCCACCATACTCTTTCTGGGGGAAATCATCCCCCCTTTAGTGGGAGGCTCACCCAGGGAAGACTCATAAGCTTTGGCCTGACCATGGCAAAACAAAGCCAACCTCAGTTGATGTAGCCACGGAGCAAAGTGATTTCATTATTCCCATTACAAACTCGTAATATAAGACACTATAAAATACTAATCTTCCCCAGCACTGCTTTCTTCCTCGTTGCGTGTGTATATAATGCATATTGACATTAATGGGAGTTATGCACACGCATGTGGGGGAATATAAATCCGTCTGGATGAAGATCTCTTTAAAATAAGTTCTCAGTGAAAGGAGCAGATTTCCCTGCTATGATTGGCAATCATATTCATCCTGTCGCTTTGATTAACTCATTGGAGGTTTGCCCACATGGTTATTCTTGTGTCTGGCTGCTTGTTTTCCTGTCCAGTTTAATCCATGTCTTCGAGGCGGGGTGTGAGGATCCGCCAACCCAACCTGACAATATTCAAGATCGGGAGATGCCAATTTCAATTTCACACCGTAGGCTCAGCGATGCTTTTCCATTTCATAAGTATTTCTACCACTAATAGACTCGCAATCAGCAAATTAGTGAAATAAGTGATGAGAAAAAATGGAAAGGATTATCCTAGTGGGTCTGCTGGAATTATTTTTGTCAGTACAATTACCCTGAAAATTCTTTGCTAATATTGCAAATAACACAATCTATTCAGTGAGAGAATCACTTGTACTGGGAAACAAATTACTTTTCCATCAGCCCTAACCCAGGATGACAGTGGCAGTTGTGCTCTCTGGCTTCCATCCAATTTCATTGTCTGATCCTGTACAGATTTAGTACTGTAATAAAGGGTTCTCCTATTGTAGTGCAACAACCAGGATGCTTTCAAGTACGAGCACTTTTTTAGAGGGCAGCTGCATCAGGATTAAGCAGGATTGTGGGAGTGGGATTAGCCAGACAGAAAGCCCTCTTGAGGCTGCTGACTTCTACAAACTGGGCTCCTAATTTTTTTCTTTTTTTGGTCCCTCAGAAAAATGTCTTGAGGTGTGCAGTTGGTGTCAAATAACACATTTGCAAGGGCTGTGTCCCCATGCAGGGTCCCTCTTGACCTTGCAGCCCGGCCCCTCAGGATTTACTCAGCCATTTCATTTTCACCCAGAGTTATAACCAGTGCAAGGTCCTCAGAACAGAGCAGAGGTGGGTGGCTACGATAGGAAAGAGCTGGAAGATAGAGGTGGGTGATCGATAGGTAGAGCTGGAGAGCAGAGCACAGCAGGGAAGACAAATGGGGGGAGTGGGTCGTATATAAGATGGAAGAGAAGAAAACTGTAATCCATTTAGCTAGATGAGGAAAGCCAGATCAATAGATATGAGCTGCAAAGCAATGGGGACCAACTGAGGACAACTGTGTAACTTATCCCACCTCGAGACATCACTCAGATTAATGTTCCCACCACAGTTCATCCCAAAGCCAGAGAGACTCTCTTTCAAACAAGCTTTCCCAGCAGCCATGTACTCCTTTCACCATCAAAGGTGCCCACCTTGGGACCCACCTCACCCTCCCCATCCCAGGAGGGTCCAGCAGCTCAGCCCCAAGAGTGTCCCATCATCCCAAAGCCACGACCCCAAGAGCCTCACAACATGCTGAGAAAGGCAGAAAATACAGAAACCGAGTCCATCCCTGCTCCCAACTTACATTTAAAGGCTTTAGGTGAGGTTTCGCTAGTCTGAATCTTTGGGGCAAGCATGCGTTTGCCAAAAACCTGAGCATCAAAACTTGCATAATCGAAGGTGACCTTGGAGTATTTCTCCAGCTCCTTGGCCAAGTTGGCCCGGGGGGTTGCTGGGACCATGTTGGGCCGGTAGCTTCCATACTGAGGGATCTCCAGTTGCTTCACAAAGCACATAGGCCTGAGGATGAAACACCGAACAGCAATTATTTCTCTTTTCTTTGATGAAGTGACTGTTGAGAGGGGACTGGACACAATGAGGGCACAGCTGCACCTTGTTCCTAAAGGCTTACTGGGGGTGAGGAAGCAGTGACAGCCCTTTTACTCTCCCTCAGCAAGTCCGTATTTGATTTGGATCTCTCAGACTCCAGTTTTATTTTTCTATCCTTTTTTACCTTCATTTTTCTTTTCCTCTTTTTAAGCAAAACATCAAGGTGTCAACCTCATCCAGCACAATGTTCTTGCAGGCTGTCATGGTATGGCAGCACTTCCCAGAAGAGAACAAACTTGGGCAATAACTCCCTCATGGGACCCTCACAACACAGGGTGGCACACAAAGGCGTGAGGACCCCAGTTCAGCTCAGCTCCCTGCTGCAGGTTCATTGCAGAGGCACCAGGGCCTCTTCCCTGCCTCAGCCCCTCCTAGAGACCTGCTGCTACAGGGCTGCCTATCATGAATCAATTTGTCTTGCATATAAATTGTATATAAATGGCCTATTGTTATTCTCCTTCCCATGACCTCTTTCCACCAGAGAGTCCTCGGAGCGGGAGCTCCTTGGAGCATGGACTGTCCTCGTGATGCGCTCAGCGCGCTCAGCGCAGGCTCCTCCCAAAATAAATAAGTAATCGCCCTAAATGGCCTTTCCAAAGTAGCAAGAGCTGGAGCACCAGGGTGCTCAGCAGTCCTGGGGAGCAGATAAATAAATGAATCAGAACTCGATGCCTTTGTGGGAGGGCTGCTCGGGGCTCGCACCACAGTTTTTATCCTTCTCTCACTGCAAAATAACCAACCATATTCCAATCCATCTGTAACCTCATGAATCACATCAGCTACGGAAGCCAGCATTTATCAGGGACATCTTTAATGGGAGACAGCCCTTTCTCCCAGGAAGAGAGAGACGGGCAAAGTATCAAAATTAATGTGACTGGTTTGGAAACGAGCAGGTTCCTCTCCTCTGAAACGTGCAGGCTAAGGAAGAAAAGCAGGTGGACTTTAATGCACAACCGCCATGGAGTGATTTGTGTGTAGCCTAAATCCCCTCCTCCTCCTCCTCCCCCTCCCAAGCCCACCCTACTTATAATGCTGATATAATAACCAGCCCTTGCTGGCAGTTTGTGCTGCGGAGCAATCGGCACAAGTGCCTTCTGCTGCACTGCTAAAACCCTTTGGCCTGTAGCCTCAGCATTAATTGATGCTACAGAAGCAATTCATTGTCCTCAATGCTCTCCCTGGGATCATCAATTAAATATCTCCCCACCTTGGCGAGACCTATGATCATAATAACAGGACTCAGCAGTATCCAGATACAGCTGGAGGGAGCCGTGGTGGCTGTTCATGGGAGTGTGGCAGGGTGCAGAGGGCTGGGCAGTGTGGGGACACAGAGCTGAGCCTTCCTGTCCCCCTTACCTGAGTATCCGGTCAGAATTGGAGCTGGTCTTTGCAGGATCACCAGACTGGGTTTGTTGCTTTTCATGTGATTTGGCTAATTTTTCAGCAGCAGCAATGGGGCACCCAGATAAACTGTGGGAGTTGGTTGGGTTTTTTTTTAGTAGGAGAAGAAAAAGAGAGAAGGAAACCAAGCATGAGGAACGAGCACAAAAGCCTTCATTTCATAGACCCAGGATGCATCAAGCCTGTGAGAAAAGTGCTTGCTTCCTCCATGCTGAACAAACTATAGGACAAATTCACCTTGCACATCATCAACACAGAATCATGAAATCATGGATTATAGAATGGTTGGAAAGCACCTTAAAGCTCATCTCATTCCAACCCCCTTGCCATGAACAGGAACACCTTCCACCCTCACAGGTTGCTCCAAACCCCATCCAGCCCAGCCTTGAACACTTCCAGTGATGAAGCAACCTGTGCCAGGTCCTCACCACTCTCACAGGGAAGAATTCCTTCCAATCTAACCCTGTCCTCTGTCACTTGTAAGCCATTCCCCCATGGTGTCACCCCTGTGTAAGAAGCCAAAGCTGGTACCTCCTGTGCGTGTTGCGGTTGCTGTTGACGTGACCCTGTCCTGTGCACCCGGGCGTGGGGCATTTCAACACGTTCTCGTGCATCGCCAGGACTTGGGAGCGAGAAGGGGAAGGGGACAAGGGAAGGGAAAGAAAAACAACTTAATAAAAATCAGAGAGGAAAAAAAAAAAAAAGAAAAAAATCATCAAGCCTTGTACGCTGGTTTCCTAGAAATCAGGGAATGTGAAATGCTGTAATTAGTGTTTGCAGAGGGAAAAATAAAAGATTTACAAGGCAGCAGTGTCCAGGTCAGCACTAGCATCTCTGCACACAGCCTGGGCTTTCTCCTCAATTTCTGATTTCAATCCAGTTTCCCCCATCCAGCCCCTCCTCCCCACCCCTGTTTTGGAACCAGGTCTCCAGTTTCAGGTAGTTTTAAGTGACTGAAGTTGTAGTTCTGCTTTTATCCTTAGGACTAGTCTTTGTTTGATTTTTTTTTTATTTTTAATCTTCAGGATTATTGCTTCCTGCAGCGCTGACCTTAAAAGTAAAGAAAATAATTTGATCTGCAAGCTTTTGTAAAGCCCACAGCTTGTGTTAGTTATTTATTAATATTTTTGCTTGCATTCCAGCCTGTGAAGATAACTGTACTTTCTCCTTGTTTCTTCCAGTTTTGTGTTTATGTCAGGCCTGCAACCTTTGAAATTACTGATAAGGAAGGGCTCCTCTTTCTTTTGGTCTATTATGCCATTATCATAAACATACAACATTGATTTTTTATGTATCTATACATGGAAAGCTATTTAGGATGCTGGTAGAGAGATGGAAATACAATCTCTCTCTGTGAATATGTATATATAAAAATATATTATGAGGATGATAAATATTTTCTGTAGAATAGGTGAATCTTGGTATAGCACTTTGGGAATTTTGTAGTGACTAGGGCACAGGAGACTCAGCAATCCTGTACATCCTGAATCACATTCTCCTCTTCTTTCCTACATGACAACATATTTGGACAGCAAGGAAGAATAATATCCCTTTTTTCCCTACATGGTGTCCCAAAGTAGGGAAAAATATGTGACTTCCAGTGTAAAGATGGGTACTGCTTAACACACCCCTGGAGGTGGGCAGGTGTTTTTAAAGCCCCTCTTTGATTTTCAGAGAAGGGATCTCATTCTCCACAGGATGGTGCTAAAAATCCTTTAAGAAGGACAGGACTTCCAAGTTAATCCCCATTATGTTTCCTGCGATTAGTGATAACATCTTGGTGGATAACAGCATCCAGGATCAACTTGGAAAAGCACCATCCCATGCCAAAAACTCTTGTTATACTCCAAGGAGTAACATCAGACTTGTTCTGGGGACTCAGTCATAAAATTCATATCATTTGAGAAATTCCCCCATGAAAATTAGGCTCTGGACTAATTGAAGCAGCCCTTGGTGTCCCACCATGTACTCACTCTCGGGGGGGATCCTGTCTTTGTGCGGACAACCGGAGAGGCTGCGGTGGTGGGGGTAAAGTCCTGTGACGTGTCCAGTCCCATCACAGCCAGGAGTTGGACATTTGATTTCTCGCTTCTCGGGTCTTGAGGGATCTAAGGATCATAGGGAAAGGGCAGAGGGAAGCAGGTTAGTGGATTTGGAGGGGAAAAAGTGGAAAGAAGTGCTGAGGATGCTTCTCTCTGCCTTTCCAGACAAGAAGGGAGAAACCTTTGGGTTTGGAGGTTTTTTCTCTGCAGTTGGAAGCATAACACTGGAAGTTTCAAAAATTGAAATCAGCAAAGTGATTTGCAGAACTAACACACCTCAGAGCACAGAGACACTCACAGTGACTGAGCAGGCAGCCTGGCTCAGAGCCAGGGGATGCTGAAGTCCCTGCCCTTGTGTTTCTGCAGCCAGAAACCACTTCTTTAAAACCCACTTGGATTTTAAACCAGCCCTCCTGCTCAGGCTGAGATTGTCAAGGTTAACTGACAATTCAGCCAAGCAATTCCTCTGCTCAGAGGGAGGAACCCTCGTGATAGTGTAGAGGACACCACCATTTTATGCATTCATTGTTGACATCAAGGATGTCCCCATCTCTCTGGACATTGAGGATTTGTGATTGAATTCCCCCTGTGGGCTGTGAACTCCCCCCACATCAGCCTAATAGTCCTTGCTGAGCAGACAAGTTCATCTCTTCCACCAGGGATGGGAAGGAGGGAGATACACAAAGATTTGTTCCGTACCTTTGCCATAGTAGCTCTTCCGGATGCTGTCCAGCGGTTTGTTCTGTTTGTCCTCCACCTGGAAGTGCTTCACGTGCTCTCCTGGCAGCCGGCTGGGCTCCCGCACGATCTTCACCTGCTCGGCTTTCAGGGCAATGGCTTGTTCCAGCAGCCCCAGGTTCCCCCTGGTCATCATGTCGTACATCTCCGACTCATCGGTCACGGCGGATTTCTGGGAGCGCGCATCGTCGTCCTTGTCGTCATCCGACCGGACCTCCACGATGACCGAGTACTCGGGCTTGGGGCTGAACTGCCCTTCACAGTGGCTTTTCTGGGGGTCCTGAGAAGTGTGAGGAGCTTCTTCGCAGATCACTTCAGGAGCCATCTCCTCCTCCTCTTCCTCCTCCTCTTCTTCCTCTTCCTCCTCCTCCTCCTCATCCTCTTCCTCCTCTTCCTCCTCCTCGTCATCCTCATCATCATCATCCTCCTCATCCTCTTCTTCTGCTTCAGCCTTTTCCAGTTTGCAGGACTCCTCTCCGTTCGCGTCGTCCCGGGGCTCTGGACACACCTCGCTGCTGCGCTCGCTGGTGACCTCGATGACCTCCTCCGCGTCCTCCGTCTGGATGATGATCTCCTTGTCGCACTCCTCCTCCACCAACTCCTCTCCCGCATCCTCATGGACCAAATGCACCACGTTGGACGCTGGCTTGGAGCTCTGCAGCTCTGCCTCGGGCAGCTGCCCTTCGATGGCGAGGGTTTCCTCTGCTATTTGGCCTAAGTTTAGGAGAGAGTTGGCGATTATTTCTTGGTAGCTGCTATAGTTGGCCTTGCTGGGCCCAGATGTACTTGTTGCTGTGTTTTGTCCATAGTGGGTTGGTTTTGCTGGGCTTCTCTCTGAAGGGAGGAAAGAATAGAAAGAAGAAGGGAAAAAGAAAAGATGGAAAAGAACAAAAAAAAAAGTGAGGAAATGAGAAAAAGGAGGAAAAGAAGAAAGGAGTAAAAGAGAAAAGAAGGGGGAAAAGGAGAGGGAATAAAAAAGGAGGCAAAGAAAGTAATTATATAAACTCATAAAATACAGCTTTGTTGTACTTAAACTTAATTGAAACCAGAGCCTGGCAGTTCCACCCCTGGAGCAGCCTAATTTATTGAATTTGGGGATGGCAGGTAGAAAGAGGATTTCCACACAGGTTTTAGATGCATCATTGCCACCTCTTGCTGCCAGGCCAGGGCTCCAAACCAGAGAGCAAGGCAGTGTCAGGACCCCAGCTGAAAATCCATGTCTTTTCCATGTTCCTTTTCCTGTCACTCCTCTGCTCTTGGATAGTGGTCAGACCTGTCCACAGAGGAGAGTCCTGCTGAGCCCCTCATGGCACCTGTGTGGGACCCTGGCTGCCTTCCTCACTCCCCAGCAAGCTCCTCTGTGCTTTCCATGGGTCTTTCCCTAGGGAGCATCCCAGATGGAAAATCTCTGATTTTTAAGGCACTGGAGGCACTGTGCCTTCTCAGCTTAACCAGAGCATTGCCATTGTGCTTCTACCCAACAATGGGTCCCCCCCAATAACTGAGGGACCCATCCTGTACATAATTCAGAGGAGCTATAACTCCTGGCTGTTAACCCTTCCTGCCCTTTCTTCATCTGCAGAACACAGCTCTGCAATCAATAATGATCAAGCACCTTCTGCTGCCTCGGGGCTGCGGGTCTCCTCCTGCTCCATGGCCTCTGCCTCATCCTCCTCCAGCATCCCCTCGGACTCATCGGAGCCAGACTCCTCCTTGGCCTCAGCCTCCTCGCTGCCATCACTGTCGACGTTGTAGCCTTCATCCAAGGCCAGTTTGAGTGGATGGGATTTCCTCTTCGACACCAGATGTTCGGCCTCAGCATCCTGAAGTTTCCTCTTCTTGGCTAGAGGGCAGCTTTGTAAACTGCAGATGGGATCAAGGAATAGAGAGGAGGCACTGCTGAGTGAGAAAGGCCTGGCCACCTCATCCCAACTGGTTAGGCAAAAATAAGTGGGACAAATATACTAATACTACCAAAGAAATCATCCAGCACCCCAGATTTCTAGCTGGTTTAACCCTCTGTGGCCAGATGTGCTCTTAGACCTTGACTTGGTGCAACTACATCAACTTTTTTCTGGAAATCAGCACACAAATGCCAGGATGTGGCATCCCAGGACTCATGTTGGTGATGGGCACCATGAAACCAGGCACAGGATGCAGAACCAGCCCCTGGGACACATCCACCAACTGCTCCAATTTCAGAATTCACAGGGTGATGAAAACCCTCAGTTAAGGCTTGCATGGCCTCCAAGGCAGCCCATGTGTTCCCACTTGCCTTCCTCATCCATAGAGGCACCAGGCAGACCAAAATCTCTGCCCATCAGCAGCTCCCACCAACCCCAGACAGCTGAGTCAGGCACTTCTGGCCAAGTTTGGGGTCTGTAGGAAGGCTGCTATGAGACTGGAGAAGCAGATCCCCCCAGGACCCCTTAGGGACTGATGGAGAGTCAGAAACAAGAAGATTTGGGGCAGACAAGTTGGGTTGCTGCTCTGAACCAAACTTTCTCCAGTGAATGCCTGTATTTGGATCTGTTGATCACATTTTTCCATCCCCACTACCTCCAGCCCCACCTCACCTTCTGTGTCTTGCGTACTTCCCACGGATATGTCCTGAGCCATTACAGCCTGGGGTTGGACAGCTTGGAAGGGAAACAAACAACCATCAGGAACAGCAAGAGGACCAGGAGAATTAATTAGGATTGTGTAAACTACAGTCAAACAGGTCCTGTGCCCAAGGAACAAGCTAACTGCAAACAGGAAGCTAATTTCCTTCAAATGGTTCCGTTTGTCCCTTTGAAATCTGAGGGAGGAGGACAGGAGAGAAGCCTTGCAGTTTGCTAAAAATTAATGAAATTACTCACCCCATTTAATTAGATGAACAGTTCGCCACAGTTTATGAGTATGTTTAATTAAAGATTTGCATGTGTGAGAGCAAGCTTTTAAAGGCAGACAGCTACTGCACTCTGCCTCCCCGCTGCTACACTCCAGTTTTCTTTTTCTCAAGAGGAAAACACGGGATTTTCCCTTATCTGGTGGCTTGTCAGGGAACTGAGGTCACTTATAGTAAGAAATGTGTATGTTTTGGGGAAGGGTGGACTGGGATTTTATCAAGGAGGTTTTAGCCTGACGCATTGGATGGAGATCCCCAGGACTAAAATCCTCAAAACCTCCCTTTTGGGGGAATGGATGGGATTTAGGTGAGTAGATCTCCCAAAACCCTGCAATATTTTCCTGCTGCTCTGCAGGAGAGGATGAGTTAAAGGCTTGCAGGGAGCTCTGAGCCTGCTCACAGCCACTGCTGCCTTCACTTGAGCATCCCTCGCCCGGGACCACGCACCTCCCCTGCAGGGGTAATTAGTCCCAGCTTCAGGAGCTGTAAGGGCTCCAGATAAGAAGCATTAAAGCAAACATTTTCTGGCAAAACCAGATTACGGCATTGATTATAGGATGCCCAAGTGACTTGCCTGATGTCTGAGGAATTCTGGAGTAGTGTAGGATTAATAACCTCATTTAGCACTGTATCACCCTCAGCCTGGGAAGTTGGAAGCGCTAATGAAATCTCTTGATGACAGTGCAAAGGGAGAAGGCATTGCTAGCCCAGAGGGGACCTGGCCAGCCTGTTAGTCTCAGAGTAAAAGACATGGGACAACATTAAATAGTACCAAGTGCCAAGTCAGGCTTTAGGGACTCAGAATTTCTGCTCTCAGCAGAGCTCAGCCCTTGCAGAAAGCTGAGGACAGGAGGGTCTGGCTGCACCCATGGCAGCAGCAGCTCTGGGAGCACCAGCGGGTTATTAATGGTTCAACTCCCTAGAATACAAGTCAGATCTTTGTGTTCAAGAACTATAATTCAACCCAAAACTGGGGCAGGACAGTGCTGCTGAGCTGTCAGGAGGGTAGGAATCCTTCCTTCAGGGACACCCACTGGCTTTAGGTTAGCAAAGCAAATGCTGAGACGGCAAATGGTGGCACCACATCCCCTAAGGGGACACAGTGCTCTGGGGAGGTGGAAGCTGCACCCCATGGCTCCTCCAGATAAGTCCCCCCTTCCTGCTGTCCTCTTTGCTTGTGACCTGGCTGGAACCTGTGATGCTGCACATCCTTCAATGCCATCTCCTGTGGGATGGTTCCCAGCTCTTCTGGCATCCACACACGGCCCCAGCCCCACCACACCTGGGGTCTGGCCTGGCAGCACAGTGTCCCTTCTCCAGCAGGGCACTCGAGGTCATAGGGAGCAAGATCTCATCCCACTCACATGCAGTTGGAAGAGGGAACTTCCCTCTTCACTGCTTGTGATCTAAAAGTCTATTTAATTGCCCTCAGGACTGACTGAGGCTGCTCTGTCCCAAGCAGCCCCAGCCACACTTTCAGTGACTGCACAGCAGAAGAGAGAGCAGTGTTTATGTCACCAGTGACTTGCCTGAAAAAGGCCTTATTCAATGGCAAACAAGAGCAGCTCTGATGAAGATGTTACAGGCTTTTATAAGTTTCCCTGTATCAATTAAAGCAGATTACCCATCACTCCATTTTTAATGTGGTTAAATGAAGCCTGCAATAAAAAGTATGTAGGAAAGAGACGAATGGTTCAGCATTGAGATTTGCCGAAGCAGGTGTCGATTTCGGATGTTTCTGGCTTCGCTTCGTTGATTTAATGCCTTTAAAAAGCACCAGCACAAAGGTGATGCTCTACATGCTCCGGGCCAGGCTTTCCCTCCCCACTCTCCGGTGGGGAGTTTTCGTGTATTTTGGCAGGAGTCCCGAAAGGGGAAACGGGCTTCGAGGTCCTATTAAAGCTGCTTTCCACCCCTCAAGAGCCACCACACCGATCAGCTCTCCCCCTCCCCGCAGCCTTCATCTGCTTGACAAAAGGGCTTCTTATTGTTATGCAGACGATGCCCTGCTTCCAATTAGTCGATTAATCGTCCAGTTATTCAGGCAATTAGGTGACAGCTGCAGAGATGGCTTTGTGGAGCACTCTGTCCTGCCCCTTAGATATGTCACCTGCTCCAATTACCACCTCCACTCAAGTGTTCAGCAATAAAACTTGGAGACGGGGCATGCCCAGTGCTGGCTCCTCCCGGCTCTCCAGAGTAATAGGAGAGTGGAGGAGCAAAATGCTCCGAAATTGGGTTGGTTTAGGTTCAATTACTCTTTGACACACGCGGGAGGCTGCAAGGAGAGGCAGCCCCTGCTCTTAGTGCCTGTCCAGGTTAAAGGCTCCTACCCCTGGCATAAGGCCCTGTGCAAAGTTTAGTGGGAGCTTACAGGTGGGGGAGGCTGTTATAACTAATGAGAGGCTCTGGAGGGCTGCAAAGGCTCTGCTCCTGCCCTTTTGGCTGCTGCTGTTGGCATCCCAGCACTGTTAGACGAACAGAGCTGACTGAACAGAGGACGGGGGGCTGAAGGAGTACCTGGCACCAGAACAGATGTGACAAATACGTGGAAAAAACCTCTGGTTAGTAGGATGGTGTTCCCAATGATCCTAAAACACAAACCATGGGCATTAGGTTTAACTGGGGTTTAGATCTGGGGTGGGACACCAGTCTAATGTGATTCATCCAGAGCTTCAGGTTATTTCTTTAGCTCTTGTGATTCCTCTGATGTGTTGTCAAGTGGTACCCTGAGGACCTGGACACAACCACCAATAGAAGACCCCATCAAGACCCCATTAATGCTGTGGGTTTGCTCCCCTCACCCAGGTTTCCCAACTGAGGGGTTTCTCTCAAGCCAGTCCCACCACGTGTCCCCCCCATCCCTCCCATGGCCGAGGAGGAGCAGGGTCCTTACCTCACCTCCTGGCCGATGAGCTCCGTGGGCACTGGGTGAAGGGCAGGATGCAGCAATGGAAACAAACACCAGGTCAGAAACAAACCAGAGGTTCCCAGCCACCCCAAGACTGAAACTCTCCTGCCAGCAGCTGTATTTCTGTTTCCTCCCTGGACACCCCGTTCAAAAAAGAAAGGCCCAATGAATCCTGTTGTCCTTTGTTGCATGCCAGCCTGTAGTAAATGATAATCCTGCCTTGTCAATCCTCACACCTGTGCTGATTTTCAAGCAGGTGAGTGCACATTGGCAG
The DNA here is from genome assembly GCA_013397075.1 of Rhabdornis inornatus. Taxonomy (NCBI): domain Eukaryota; kingdom Metazoa; phylum Chordata; class Aves; order Passeriformes; family Rhabdornithidae; genus Rhabdornis; species Rhabdornis inornatus. Next base: position 2,468,187 of record VWZS01002574.1, read on the forward strand.
TGTCAGGGACTACCTCTCTTTGAATCCACGATGACTTTGAAGTCAGTGGAACTATTCTGACATGCATGCGTGTAATTCAAACACTTCTAAATAAAGACCGTGTTTTCTCATGCCTTCCTCTCTCTTTTTGTCCTTTAAATCTGCTCATCAGTTTCTTCTTTCACAGCTCACAACTGTTTTCCTGCGATGGCCACATTCACCTTTTTAACACCAGCTTTTTTATCCTCTCCTTGTCCCTTCAGACTGATGCAGGCGCCCCTGCCAATGCTCAGACACATGGTGGGGATTTGTTACTTGGGGTATTGGGTAAATGAGAGTTTGTAGGATTTTTCAGATTATTCCCTACTTGTGAATAAGAGGGCTTCTCACTGCCCACAACAAGAACACACGACAACTTCACATCGCAGCTGAAACCTTACATCCAGCCAGGAATCCAAATAATCAAGAGGAAAAAAAAATCCCTCAGCACAAGTCTAAATTTGCCCAGGCTAAAAACCACAACACGTTTGCTCAATTTGTTTGAGCTAATTGGGTTTCCTGGGATCCAGCTCCCGGTGGGATGACTCACAAGCTTCAACAAACTGGAGGCAGTGACGAGTCCCAGGGTGCAGGCAATAAATTACCTTTTCACATTGAGAAACCCAGATTCAAGTGTGGGGAAGGCAGGGTGTGAGAAAATAAATAGAATCGGGGCGCTCTAATTTGCAACCTGAACGAGCACCTTTGTGTATGTGCAACAAAGCAGTGAAATCCAAATATTCAAGCTCAGTTCAACACAGCTGGCAACATCTGGGTTTGGTTTTGTTTTTAAAAGGTGCAGGTGCTGTGAAAAGCAAAGAGGAAGGAAAGTGAGGACAAAAGGAAGGTGGCCCAGCCCAGCTGTAGGATGAAGCTGCAGTCCCTGCAGCCATCACACCTTTCCAACCTTGTTGGTTCCTCACTTCCAGACACCTTTGTCACATCTACAGCCACAAAAATGAACCACAAAATAGAGAGGCTGCTCTGTAACCATCACACTTGGCTATGGGACTACCTGAGGTGACACCCTGGGCTCTGTCAGAGCCTCTCACCTTCTCCCACGGAGAAAGCATGCAAAGAATTTCAATTCTTCTCTTTTTTTTTAAACAGGAAATAAATCACAGTCAATCTTCCCATTAACCAGTTGTTTGTCCTCCCATCCCTGCCGGGGATGGCCCATTTTCTTCTCCAGCATGAGCTGCTTCTGCCAGGCACTCTCAGATGAGCGACTTCAAAGCCGCTGGCAGAGTGAGCTTGATGAAAGCCCCGGGAGCTGATCTGAAGCTCCAGTGATTGCCATCCCCTACAGCAAAGCAGGCACGGGGGCTTTTATTCCTTATTTGCTTGTTATTTTCCTTCAGCTGGGTGTAGAGGAAGGGGGTTAAATATCATAAGGACCTATAAAGTTTTGTGGCTGGGATTTCTGTGGGTTTTTTAGGCAGATTTCAGTGGGGTTGGGGGAGGGGTAGTGAGCATAACTTGAAGAGTTAAGCCTCGACTTGAAAAACCAAAGGCTATTTGGAACAAGGAGAGTGCAGGGAGCTGAGGTCTGCACAGCCCAGTGCTCCCACTCACCTCGGATAGACTTGGATCGAGTGCGTGCTCTCTTATCGTCGTTTTCTAAACTCATCTGCAACAGAAAGAAAAAATCATTACTGAAAGATAACCAGAAAATCATCATTAAAGGACAAGCTCATACGTGGTTGTCACTTTGGGTAAATGCTTGGGTGGCCGGGAAAGCTTTCCTGTGTTTTTCAGATGGAGGTTTCTTAGCTTAATGCTATTGTTCAACCCACAGAGCCAAGATTTAGCAATTTTAAATTAACTTCCATATCCTGGGACACAGGAAGGACTTTGTCTGTCGAGTAGAACAGAGAGACAAACACCCAGATATGTTGGCTGTGCCTGAGATAGCCCTTGTTAAGAGCAGAACCGATTTCTCTGAATTCACAGCACAGAACTGCTGTGAGCACCGGGGTGGAATGCCAACACAGAATCAGAAATCTCTGAATATGTGTCTGAGCTGATCTCCTGCCTGAAAAGGGCAATTTTTCACAAGTGCCCTGAAGAACAACCTCTCCTCTCTGCTTAAATTTGCCACAAAGAGGACTGCATCTAAATAACTCACAACGTGGACATCAAACACGAGGTCTGCAGGGAACACGGGCATGAATAAGTAACATCAGGGACTTCAAAGTTCTGGATATTAATTAAACATCACCACATGCCACAAGGTAGCAGGAGTCTGAAGTGCAGCCACCTCTGGGGTACAGCACCTTTGAAAGCAGGCAGTGCCTGGAGGTGGGAGCAGGAAAGCAGGGACCTCCATGGCATGGCACAAAGATGTGGCTGGAATAATATAAATGGGATTTCATTAAAGTTGTCAGAGGAGCTCCTGAAGTGGTCAAAGAACTGTTTTACGTCTTGCTCTTGACACAGATGCTCTCTCTGCAGGCAGGAGCGTTTGGCAGTAAATGTCAAGGGGGAATGGCAAGATTGGGGTGTGAGCAGGGCAGGGGATCAGAGCCTGGTAGGTTGGGAAGACAATTTTGGTTTTACTGCAGTAAAACCAATGTCCCATGTGGGACATTTCCTCCAGAGATTACAAGGAGAGAGAAAAGGAGGTGAAAGAACCATTTACAAGTGGGATTTGACATAATAGAAACAAACTCTCTTTGGAATATCCTCTACAGGCCCAGTTAGAGAAGGAACAAACTAGCTCCTGTATCATCACTAAATGAGGAGGTTCCATGGCTCCAGCAGCCCTGACAGAGGGGGGACACCATCTCTGCTCTCCATGGTCCAGGGGCAGGAAGGGACATGCACATGGAGCTGTGCTGCTCCACTGGCAGTAGAGATGGTGCAGGTAGGGAATGTGCTGCTGGATCCCTACAGGCACCCTAAAAGCCTCTTGATGAATGCTGCTCCCAGTTCCCAGCAGAAGGGCCAGGGCTCCTCACCCTCAAAGGAGGCACTGCTTGGTCCTTTCCCTGAGATTTGGGAGCAGCAAAGAGGGAGGGAGGCTGTTGGGCAGGCAGGGAGAGGGAACCAGTGTCCCCAGCCCTTGGGGCATTATAGCAAAAAACCCCTCAGAGGAGGAATAAAGTTTTCCCCAAGCGCTTCTCTCCTTCACACTGCCACCTTCCAGAAATTCAATGTTAACATGCAATGATTTGTTTGATGGGCATGTTGGAGAGGAAAGAAGAAAAAAAATGAGGGGGGTGAGGGGGAATCAAAACCTGGAGCAATTTATGCATCCTGTCAGCATTCAGCTCATGGCACGGCAGTGTTGTGCTCCACATTTATTACAATCTTCCCAATAACACAGCAGACAATTACTATAATTTGTATTTTTAAAGCCCTGGTTCCCTGTGGACCAATGGCTCCCGTTTAAAGTGTGGAGAGGAGCAGGTGTCACAGGGACTTCATTACATTTATGAGCCTGAGCTCGCTCCCTAATGCCGCTGCACACCGCCAGTGCAGCAGCACCTTGGATTGCTGGGAGCCTCCAACCAACAGGAATTTCAGAGAGATTCTTTCTTTTTTTCTCTCTCTTTTTTCCCCCCTTTTTTGACAATTCTCACAGGGAATTGGCGTGTGTTGGGGTGGTGACCTGGCAATATGGGTTTCCTGCAAAGTGGCAGAGGAGGTCAGGCTGTGGGAAGGGCAATGGGCAGTGCCTGTTGGGCCAGCTCTGTCCAAAAAAAGTGGGACTGAGATCCACACAGACAAGATGGAAAGGCAAAACAAAATTTCATTTTTCTTAGCCAGGCGGGTGGGATGGGCTGAAGCTGCTCATCTATAAATAGGAGAGATCCCATTTCAGGTCACATTTGTCTTCAGGAGTTAAATATCGTGTGAGCTGGCATCCAGGCTCCTCACCACACCACAGCACCTCAGAGCAATTCCTGCCATTGCCTCCCACTCCTCTTTCAAGCCAGGATCAAACACCCTGGGAAGACAGGAGCAGACTCAGTCACCACACAGGCAAAGGGGACAGGAGCCACCTAAGGCAGGGACAGATCCACAGAATCACAGAATTCTCAGGGTTGGAAGGGACATTTGGTGACCCAACCTCGCTAAGGACCAAAGAATGAATAAGCCAAATAGGCTGCCTTGCCTGGCCTATTAAAAAAAAAAACAAAACAAAAAAACGGCCCAGAAGACCCCATTACTTGTTTAGAAAACCTGACGCAGCCTCACTGCTGTGTATTTACAATGTTTTATTTACATCACCATCGGGATGGGGAGGGCTCTGTGCTCCCACATCCTGTTTTCTACCATCAAGCTCTTTTTTTGAGCTTAAACCAACATCAGGATCATCCTCAAAAAATCCTCATTTCCTTCCAAAGTGGAGAAACACCAGTAATAAGATCCATTTTGGAGCTCAGCCCCTGCTCCTCCCAGGCAACTTAAACAACTGGCAGAGCCCTGACTGCGCTTCTGGAGCCTCTGTGCTATCAGGCTCAGATGCAGGAAGGTTACATGAAACCATTGTCCTTTATTGCTGCCTTCTCAGCCAGAAGCCCTCCAGACAGATCGTTTTAATGTGAAATTTCAGGTCACACAGTGCATGTTTGCAGTCCTGGAGACCGACAGGCTATTTTCATTAGGTCTCTCTCTTGTTCACATAACAGCCAGACTGAGGAGCTGTCTGGATTTCAGTCTTATTGCTTTAACTCTGAATGAAAACAAAGCAGCCCAAAAGGAAACCTGCAAATAAATTATTGCTGCCAGATGCCAGTCACAAGCACATTAGTCTGGCTGGAAAAAACAGAGGTTCATTCTACACCTCCTCACCTTATCCATGGGTTATCTCTAAGATTAAATCAAAATCAGCATCTAGCAAGTTTCCTAACCCAACACTACAGCAAAGGACCCTGTGCTGGGTCTCAGGCACTCCCTTCAGGATTCAAATCAGTGTTCTGCCTGTGCTAGTCAGGGTAACCTTGGGAACGTCAGTTCATCTCTGTGTGTCCCTTTTCCCCCTCTTTTCTCTCTAGAAGTAAGAAATGTCCCCTATCCTGTTTACCCTGCACTAAGGAGCTCCCTGACATGAGCAGAATACAAGTTATAATAATAATTTGTCAATGCTGCAGAATTAAATCAATGATGTTCAGACAGATAAACTTGCAATAGAGTTTAACCCGAGCACAATGTGAATTTTAACAGCCAGATTCTATAGTCAAGGTCTTGTTCTGCTGCCAAGACAGCAATACAGCATGGATCTGAAGTTTCATTTTATGGAGTACCTACAGGGTTGACATTTTCTTTTTCCTTCTTGTCTTAATACACATTCCCTTTCCAATGGAAGCCTGAGAAACATAGCAGAGCACAAACCCACTGGGAACCCAGCACGTGCTGATGCCCAGGTGTGCCTGGGCTTCGACAGCTCTATGCAAATCTGCCATTAAAGGCCCTGCTGAAATTCCCCCAGGTCAGCAGTAATACTTTATGTGTATTCAAGAGCACCACGGAGCTCAGAGAAAATAAACACGCTGAAAAACCCTTTGGGTGGACAAAGGGAGGTGAGGATTCAGCAGGAATATTTATTTTACACTGAAAGCAGCAGAGCTTCCATCAGTGCTTATTTGTAGATGTAGCAAAATGCCAATTGCAAGAAGCAGCACCTGAGCTTCAGAGGGACAGACAGACACACAGTGCCCCTATTTTTAGTTTTTAAATCCTCCAACTTATCTTTGCCTGGCAGCAGAAGAAAAAGGCCAGAAGAAATGACATTTTTTCTTACAGAACTGTTGGAAAAGGGTTTTCTGCTTGGTCCTTCCCCTCTTGAAGATCCAAAGAGTCCCCTCTTAGCTCCTCAAGGGAAAAGGCAGCAAAACTGCGTCTCAGTGAGGATGGGCTTGAATGGCCTATCCTGATTTCTCCTCCTTTTTGTTTCTTATGGAATTCCTCCTTGGCTGTTGCAGGCTGAAAAGAGCTGGAGAGACCTGGATCCCTATCTCCAAATTTCTCCCCTTTCCTCTCTGTAAAGTGCCATGGCATCTTTGTTCATTGCAGAAAATGAGGAGGACTTTGTCCTGCTGGACTTTCTGTAGCTGTGAATTTTTAAAATAAGTAAATAAGGGATGATGGAGGAAGAAATACTCTTGATCAACAGTGTGCCTCTACTTTTAAAAAAAGGCTCAATAGTAGCTCCCAGCTGCTATTTTATAACCACACTCTGAGATTAGGAGGATTTTTTTCCCTCTTCTTCCTTTAGGGTCTTCCTAGCTGCTTGATTTAAATCCTCCTGACATTCCACCTATTGTGAGTCCTGTTCTCAGCTGAATAAGCTCCCGTCTGCCTTTTGCTCTGACTGCTTCCAGGAAAGGACACCCTGCACGGTGTTCCCGGGCTGCAGTCGGGGAGGGGGGAGGATTTTGCCTTGACATGTTGAGATGCAAACCCACAGCTTGTACCCACCTCGAATCCGACACTCCAGCTGTGTCACAAACATCCTCCTGAAGCCGTGCTGTCACTTTGCATTTGCAGAAAGGCTCCAGCCCCCCCCCAAAAGCACCCAGTGCTGAGAGTGAGGCGCTTCCCGAGCGCTGCTGCTCCGCAGCGATGGCAGCAGCATCCTCCACACTCGAGGGAAGCGGAGCAGAAAAGCTGCTCCTGAGCATCACATCTGACACGGGCGCAGCTGCAGCGCTGCCTCCACAGCGCTGACAGCCCAGCATTAGGCTGGGTGATTTCAGAGGCCGTGGTTGAAGTTGACACACACCTTCCTCTCGACTCTTGGGAAGTGCTACAGCGCGCGGTCCCAATGCCAGGGAGACCTGAGCGGCTCCGTACGTGCCGGCAGCTCTCATGCCAGAAGAGGAGGGGTAGGGGAGGGGGGAAAAAATTGTAGTTGTTCAATCTCATTGTTTTCCAGCTCTGTGATAAGCCAGCTGCCTTTTCCATGAGATTATCCTTGAGTGGCACAATGTGAGGGGATTTCTGAGATGCATCTCTGCGAAGGGCACAGCAGGGATGGGCTCTGGTGGCTCCATCACCATCCACCCTACCTATCCTGACAGCAGTCAGCCCTCACCAACAACCTGCCTGCTATTCAGCTGCCTCCCAGCTAGATCCCGATGGCACAGGAAAATAGAGATTTGGGAGACAAAGGTTAATTTTGCCACCTGACACCATGGTCTAGGACGAGCCCTGGCAGCAGCATCCTGGCTCAGCTGGCTCCATGCAGAGATCAGTTCTCTCCAGCACTTCAGAGATCTCATTTCAAACCTGTCATGGGAAATTTTATCCCATGCCTGGACTTCTTTAGAGGCAAAAATAAATAAGTAAACATGCCCCACATCCCATTGTCCTTCACTGCTGCGCATCCTGTGGATTACGAGCTGTGACTGGCATGAAAAACTACATTTAAATACAATATATATTTATGAGCACACGGAGAAGTGCAAGCATGTGCACACAGTGCAGATCCAAAGGTTAGAGAGTGATCAGCACCTCTCTCCTCATGAGGTAAGATAGCTGCATGCTCACACAATATCCAGGTTCCCTTCAGACTCCCCCTCCCCATCCCCTTTTCTCACCCCTGAGCCAGGCACTCAGATAAAACACAGATGAGCAGAGCTGAGGATTGTAAGAAATGGTTAATATTTGTGATGTGCTTGTTAGAGACAGAGCACCAGATGAGCACCAGGTACTGTGAATGTTACCTTTTGTAATCATTACTTTATTAACATACGACAATCTTATTAAATCTAACCTAAGTGCTTATTTGGCAGGTTCAATAGAAAAGCCTTAATTGAGCTCATTTTAAATATAGCAACAACTGCTTACTCTGCTTTCTAAGAAGGTGTGAGCTTTCCTGGCGACACCTGCGTGCAGCTGACAGCTTGTTAGTGAAGAAGGATGTTTTTAAGTGTGGATTTTTGCTGATTTGGGGTTTTCCCAGGGTTCGGTTTATCTAGGGATACAGGAAGAGTTGGTAACATCAGTCACCTAAGGAAGCTTCCTCATCACCCAGGTGGGTCCATCCACTCACTGGAGACAGTGCCTGACTACTGAGAGGCCAAAATAGGACAGGAAGCACCATTTGTGCAGTGAACAGCCCAGTTCTCTGCTTGATTAAAGCTTCCTAATCGGCTGGCAGTGAATGTGCCAGGAGGTTTGACAGCCTTGGCTGTACCTCTTTCATCAGCCACAGCTGCAGCAGCAAACGAGTGGCTGTGCTGAGCCCCAGGAGCTGTCCAGGGTCCCGGTGGGGATGAATGGCTCGCTTGTCCCCTCCAAAGGCACCACAGCTTCACCTGGTGTTCAAGGGGCTGCTTCCGACCAGCCGGCGCCTAGGAGAAAGGGCTTATTTTAACAGGCCTGGGAGTGACCTAAATACCCAGATCTGAGCCACCCTTGAAGGATGGCACCGGAGAGGAAGGCAAGGATTTAAATATCTGCACTCCAAGCCAAACTTTCACAGCTGGAAGCCCTCCCTGCCCGGATTCACTATAGAGGAGGCTTGGCTGTAGCAAGGAGATTTCCAAGCCCTGCCCATCACTTTGTGATTACCAGAAAGGCTCCATTCCCCCAGGAGCAGCTGGTCCAGAAGGAGCTGGAGCACATGTGGCCCTTGTCCCATGGCCAACACATGGTGGGGGGGGGGGGGGCACTGTCCTAAAAATGTCCCTGCTTGTGTGCTCACCTTGATGCGCGTGCCTTGCAGGCTGGCGGCTCCCTCGCAGCTGCTGATCTTCTCTCCACTGGTCCACCTCTGATTCAGCAGCTCACCCCGAAACTCATTTTCTGGGGAGGGAAAGAGGAACGTGGGGTCAGGACCCAGAGTCAGCCCAGCAGCCCGTCAGCAGCACCAAGCAGAGGTAGAGATGCAGTGGTAGAAATGCAGTGTTTATTCCTTGGCTGCTTTCTTTAACGGCTGTACAAATCCTGAGGGTCTCCATGCCCTGAGCAGGACCCCCGGTTGCTGTTCCAAGGCCAAGAGCCCAAACCATAAAGAATTTCCACCCTCAGCCTACCCCAAACATTGCAACTCTGCTCAGATCAGTCCTCAGTTGGAAAGCACACTGTTAGCAGTTGAAAATTAACATTGAAAGACTGGGATAATTCAATCTTAGCGTGATGTACATTCAAGGTGGTTCCTAAGATAGGTGACTGTCAAAGTCACCTTTATGTATTTGTCCTAAAAAGCTGTTCTGAAGCCAAGAGGGCAGCTGGGGGGACTTTTCTAGGTGTCACAGGAGAATCATTTGTGTTAGAGACTCCAAACCCTGTTTGAAGCACTGATTTCTGGCCTGGACCTTCAGAAAAGGCTCAGGGCTTGCAGACAAAATCCAAGAGATGCTGAAACATTATTCTACTTCGGAGAAGCTCTGAGGAAAGGGAGTGGGGAGGCACAGATGGCCAAGCAGATGATGAAAACCAAGGAAAATGAGGGAAAGAAGCTAGAAATGGACAGAAGAAAGGAGAAAAGAGAGGGGAAATATCAAATAAGAAGAAATAAAGATCTTTCAATAGCACATTCATAGGCCAGCACTGCCTGCTTATCTAAAGCATTTCACTCAGCACCTTTCTCCCAACAGCATGTTTTAAAACAAGAGCATCCTTTGTGGGATACAGTAGGGACAGGAGCAGAGAGAGGGTTAAACTGTATAAACAATGGATCCTTGATAACCTGAACGATAGCTTAGAAGATTTTTGAAAGAATGAGGTGTCATAACATTCAACCACAAGGAGGAAAAATCAGCAAGACTCATTCTCTGGGCCTGTTTTCTCATGTGAGCCCAAGTCACAGGCAAAGGGTGAAACCTGGAAGCTGCTGTGGCTAAATCTGGCTCAAAGTGCCATGTTATCCTTGCCAAAGCCCCATCCTGATGTCCCATGCCTCCATCCCTTTAAGCAAGAGGCAGGAAAGGACTGAGTATTGGGGCAAGGAGCCTTGAGCTGAAGGTGTGCTGGCCACACCAGCTCAGAGCCTTCCAGCCTGCTCCAGTCCCTCTGCCCAGCCCAGCTGGAATGGCCAAGGCAGCTCTGTCAACACTGGAATCAGATTTCCTCTATTCCATGCTGCTTAAATGCATCAGGTCTCCAGGGAGGATCAGCTTGCACTGCTGGCTCTGCCCTTTCCACCTCCCTCCGGATCCTGGCTTCAGCAGAAACGGAGCTCCCCAGTTCTGTGAAGGACATGTCTGTTAACCCCTGCCTGGGCCACCCACGAGGAGCTGTGGGAAATTGCCTGAAATACATTTTTTAGCCCACAGGAAGCAGAACCCAGAGGGAACAGCGCGTTCTGGGGTCCCCTCCCAGCACTGAGGTTGGACAGTGATAGCTCAGAACCTGCAGCACTTGCATTCACACCCCCTTGGAAAATTACTTCAATGCTCAGCTGGCCTGATGGATCACATCCCAAAGGAAACCACCAGCTTTCCCCCAGCCTCTCCCTTGTCAGTACCACCCACCCAGGCAGGACTGGAGCACACTCTGCAGTCTTAGGCTGCTTTTCCCCATCAACATTCATGACAAGCCACCACCATCCTCTGCCAAACGATGTTCTTTCCCTTGAATCTATCTGTCCCCTTCTGGGATATCTGCAGCTGTGAACTAAAGCACTGCAAGTTGTGTGGAATCCTGGTACAAAAGAACGAGTTTCTTTAAATGTTTGAGTCATCCAATCCCAAACAAGATGATGTGGAAACTTGAGAGGGAGACCACAGCATTTGGAGTGTTAATCAGACTCGTGTGTTTTACTTCACATTTCCAAAGAGAAAAGAAAGCATTAATCTGCCATTAAAAAAAAAAAAATCCTCCAAAGAATCACAGAAAAGTCCCCCAAAAATAAACACAACAAGCCTCATAGGAAGCTTTGGGATGAGGATGAATAGAAAATGAGGAGGGGGGTGCCTGGTGGCAGTCAGCTCTCACACATGTCCTCACAGTGCCAGGGGAGCCCCAGTTGCAGCCCCACCCTGTCCCCAAATCTCTGCCGAAGTTACACCTTCTATAGCAAAGTGATGGGGTGAGGGGAAGGTTCTGTAGAGAAAACATGGGGGGTGAAGGCTTCCTTTCCTCATAAAATGCATCACTGCATATTTAAACTGAAAGACTAAAGAAAAAACATATCAATCTTCATTTGTTCCTCCAAGTGTAAGAAAAGAAAAAGAAAGGGAGGAAAATTTTTCTTCATTTTTGTTCAGGCACATTTTTCATGGGAAAGGTGAGTCCTGAGTTAATGAGGCAGCAGCATGCTGAGAACAGCCTGGGTCCTTCAGCATCCCACCAGACAATGTGGGCTCATTTCTCAGAGCACTGCAGCAGTGCAAGGGATCAGAGGAAGCATTTTGTGGCCCCAACTTTATGTGAATTAAAAAAAAAAAATCTCAAAACTAAATTTTACACCTTCTCTAATCAGGAGAAGCCACTCCTGGGCTGCTGCACCCCTCTGCATCGCTGGCTGCCTGACACCCCTGCATTTTATAGAAAACAGGGAGAGCAACTTTTTATGTGGATAAATAGTGATGGGATAAGGAGGAGCAGCTTAAAACTAAACCAGAGGTTTCGATTCACTGTTAGGAAGAAGTTCTTCATTCAGAGGGTGGGGAGGACCTGGCACAGACTGGCCAGAGAAGCTGTGGCTGCCCCATCACTGAAGTAGGTTGGACAGGGCTTGGAGCAACCTTGGTGTCCCTGACTGGAGAGAACTGGAACAAGATGATCTCTAAGGTCACAACCCAAACCATTCTGTGTTTCTGGGATTTTTGCAGTTTGTTGCCCACGCATGGAGCTCTGTGGCTACTGTCTGGAGGGCACTAATAACTGAATTTACTTCCCTGCATGGCCCCAAGGCCTCAGTGCAATGAGAGCTTTCCTGCTGGCAGGTAACATGAGCCTTATCTTTGATTTAAGGCCTCAGTCTCAGCTCCAAACTGCAGCACTGAACGCCCTCACACAGCCCCAGGACTCAGCACGATTAATAGCCCCACGCTCCTGCCCAGCATTTGCCAAGTAAAGACCCCTCTGAGCTGGCACCCCACGCACCTCAGCCTTCCCACTTGCAGGAACACAGCAGCTCTGCATCAGGGTGCTTTTTTCCAAAGGAAAAGAATTAAAACCTCTTTAGGAATCAAAATACACCGAAAAAGTAGAACCCAGCTTCTTCAGCAATTCTCCTCCATTCATATCTGATTCCACGAGTGTTGGTTTAGCCCCATCTCAGGGCATAGGAATGCTGCTTATTCCAGGCAATTATCTCTGTTTACTGCAGCAGGGCTGTGTTCAGTGCTGCAAATTTAGCTTCCCAAACACGCATTTAATTTAAGATCTAATACGGGATGTTAATTGTATATTGCACAGTAAACGACAGATCATTAAAATGTATTAATTGAGGTTTAACAGCTGTGTAATAGATATTACATCTCATACTTATCAGCAAATATGATTTAATAATTAGTTAAGATGGGATGTATGGATGGGAAATGTAGCTTGGCTGGCTGGATTGTGGTTTTACTTTGTTCATTTGCTAAACTAAAGACAGTTTCCCATATCACATTTAGAGGGGAGCTGGGCAATCACCAGGGAGATGTTGAGCTTTGATGTTCTCCCCTGGAAGAAGTCCCAATAGGTTTGTAATCTCTACAAAAAGAAAAATTAAGGGGTCATGAGCAGTTTCCTCCTAAAAGTTGGGGCTCAGCTGTGGGGACCTGACCCCATGGCTGAGTTTGCACAGCTCACAAAGTTTGCCCATGAGCTCCCTGCTCCTCATCCCCACATCATTCCCAGCCATGGCTCTTCTCACAGCAGCACAGAGCCAGAGAGTGCCTCACAGCACTCCATGGCTGTCCAGAGACCCAACAACTCACTGCACCAGTGAACTGCATCTGTGATTCCACTGCCCCAACAAACACACAGTGCTGGCTTAACCCACCCTACTACCAAACCACACACTACGACGTCATGAGATCTGTGATGCGCACTCTGACCTTTTATTTCCCATTACCCAAAGGAAAGGAAGGGTTTGATTTCAGTAGGAACAAGCCTTTCTAGTGCTTTCCCTGCCAAACAGCCCCCTGCAGCACAGCGTGCCTTGCTGACACACTGAGCCACTGGCTCAGCACCAGCACAGCTCCGAGGTGTTCGGTGCTGGCAGCCAAGAACAGCCTGCTCAGCTCTGGGGCACAGGGCACAGCAGGGGAGCACCAGGCTGTGCCAAGGGAAGGAGGACAGGTCACTGCCAGCACCGTGCTGCTGCTTCCCCATTTCCAGCTGCAAGAACCTGCCACTCTCCTTCCAGCCATTCCTGCAGCCCAGGGAGCATCCCCTGCCTGGCTCCCTCCTCCAGCACTGCCTGAGGCACAGTGACTCACGTCCTCCTTCCCAGCCCCTGCCACCTCAGCTCTTGGCTCATCCTGCTTCTGATGCTGTCAGCTGCCACCTCTGCCCAGGCAGCTGTGTCAGCCTCTGTGGTCACCTCAACCCTGCCAGCTCATGCTTTGCCCTGTCACACCTGGCACCTTTGCATGCTCTTGAACTCTTTGTCAGGTCTTTGATGGGAGCAGGGAATCACCCCTTCCCCATGGCTCTAGGACATGACAGTGAGCAACTGGCTGAATCACAAAAAAATTCAAATTCCCCAAGCACAGAAACATGTTGCACTGGGAAGAAGCAAGGAAAACTGCTCCTTGGAGAGGGAGCAAAACCCTCAGTGGTGGGGTTCATTAACAAAATCCACCAGGAGCAGAGTACAGACATCAGCCTGCTGTGGGACCTGACATCCCCAGCCCATGGTGATGGCTGTGCTGCCACCCTTCATCTGGGGTCCTCTTTCCACCCCTGCCCAGCACCTCTGCACACCAAACTGTGCTCTAGGGAAGGACCAACATTCCCCCATTTCTCCGTGTCACCCAGGGCTGCAGGAGCCCTGTGCACCTACAATGCCAGGGAAGCAAATGAGGCTACGGTGTCTCCTCATTAGGAGCAATATTCATGCTCCAGTGTTCATGGCCAGTTAATAAGAGTTTTTATTAGAGCCTTTTTTCTTTTCCTACCAAGTGGCAGCAGCACAGTACACAGCAGCAGGACACAGCAGAAGGTATAAAGGAGATGTTTTTCACCTTCCATCCTTGTACCACTTGTGTACTCTTCAGAGAGGAACAAAAGCCGTGTGCCCACAGCACCACTGCTGTCTGCACGGTGTTCTTAAGTATTGATCAAAAAGATTAAAGAGTGAACATTGTTCAACATCCAATTTTCCCCCAGCTCCATGGGGGAGCTGTCAAAGCACAAAGCTGCTCTGAGTGTGGCAAGCGAGGCCACCAACAAGAAGGGAAACAAAGCACTGGGGCCACCGGAGAGTGGTGTTCCCAAGGCCCAGGGCAGCAGCAGGGCCTGGAAAATCTCTCAGCCAATGTGGATCCCTTCAATGCAGGAGCAAGACCTGAGCTGTGGATTTCTCTGCCTCCTGCCTTGGCCCTGCCAGCCACAAAGTGGGAACGTTCCTACTGCAATTGAAGGAACTTCATTGAGATGGCTGATAATTCCTCTCCAAACATACCTGAGCCTGAATGGAAAGAGAAAATAACAATATTTAAAAGAAGAAAGAAAGAAACAACAAGCAAGCCTCAGCATATCACTCCCGAATGATGAGCACCATCATCCTCCTTTCTGCCAGGCTTATTCACAGCAGGGACCCCTCCTGCCACTGTCTTTTATCCCCAGCATCCATCCTTTTGTACATGCAAGGGGAGCCCCTCTCAGCCACACTCATCCTCGCGTGCCCAGCCCATGTGCAAGCAGGCGTGTGAGGTGCCAGGCATGCAGGAGAGCATCTCTCAGAAACAGGATGTTGCTTCTTTCTTCTTGCACATTTCCCTCATTATTTTGTTCTAATTTGCCTTCCCTGGTACCTTCCCTATTCAACAAAAGCCAAATGCAAACGGCGTCCCTTAATCTCCAGTACAGCAGCTCACTGCTGAGAAAATAATATAGATGTAACTTCCAGCATCACACACTTTCTTTTCCATTTATATGCAAATGCCGACCTTTCACCCAAGCTGTCTCAAAGAAGTATTTCCTTAAAAATGCAAATAGCATGTTGCAGGCAGTTACTCTGGCTGAGTCTTTCTTGTATTATTATTATTATTTCTTTTAACCTTACCAGCACTGTAAAACACAACAGCTAAACTGCACCCTGGCAATAATTACTTTTCATACTAAATTGAAAGCCTCTGTGGAGCCAGCGTGTCGAAACACCAGCAGGAGAATTCCGTGCAGATGAGTTCTTGGAGATGCTTTTGGACAAGCATGTGTTGGACCAGTGGGAAGGAAGCAGCCCCAAGTTAGTTGCTGCTGAAGGAAACCACCTGATGGCTCAGGGTGAGGTAACAAAAGTCTTGCAAAACCCTTCCCATGGTGCTGCTGATGCACAGGAGCCCTCAGGAGTGGGAAAACAACCTGTGTAAGCCAGGGTGAGAACAGGAACAAGGAGTGTGTCCACTGGCAGTGCCACTGCTGGGCAAGGATGTCCTTCCCCACCTGAGGAGGTCTGGGAAGACCTACAGGGCTGTGTGTGCTCTTTGTGCTGTACAAAGGGGCTCCAGGGCAACATGAGGACTCTGGGCCTGAAGATGAACAGAGAGAAGGGTGGGGTCACGAGGAAGGAGCCACGATGATTCAGAGGAACAAATAAGAGTCTGGGATTTCATCTCCAAGACTCCCCTAATTCACCTCTCTTTCTCCCAGCTGTTGGGACACCTCTGGTGGAAAGCAGCTTCCACCTCCACCATGACAGCAGTCACAGCACCAGCCCTCTGTGCATCTCCTCACCTCTGGGCATGGGGACAGGGCTGTCCCCAAACTGGTAACACAAATCCACCCCAACAAGTTGAGGGGTGAAAGAAGGCATCAGCAACTGCTGAAACCAAACCTTCCCCACGGCTGCTGTAAGCCTCCACAGGGAAATTCTCCCAGCATGGATGGATGTCAAACAGACTGAGTTGGAGGCGTTGATCTGGCTCGAGTATCTGATACACTGCATCCCAACCACTCCATCATTAATTTGGAAACTAAGGGATAAGAGGAGAAAGAGCCCAAGCACGGTGCTTGCACAGGGGGGTACAAGGCTGAGCAATGAGGGAAAGCCAAATGTAAAAAGCCAACTACACACAACCTTCTTGGGATGAAGCAGCACAGGGTTCAGTACCTGCTTCTGAGCAGAAAATAAAGATTTCCCCAGTGTGTAGGAAAAGAGTAGAAGAAACAGGGGAAATATGAACTGGTCTTCCCTCTATCATTTTAGCCATCCATAGATGTAGCTGTCAATGATTCTTGGCTTTCTTCTGAGCTCCAAACCTCCTGAGATGCCCCAGTGCTCTGTCACAGCCCAAGTTATTTGGGATCTGCTGTGACACTTC
The DNA here is from genome assembly GCA_013397075.1 of Rhabdornis inornatus. Lineage (NCBI taxonomy): Eukaryota > Metazoa > Chordata > Aves > Passeriformes > Rhabdornithidae > Rhabdornis > Rhabdornis inornatus. The sequence goes on from VWZS01002574.1 coordinate 2,484,578, forward strand.
ACCTTCAGCCCTGAAGGTTCTGGTTAAAAACAACTGCTAAACCCCAAAGGCTTAAACAAAACCCCACATTGTTTCTGCCCGAATTTGGCCCAAACTGGGCATACAGATGTGTTTGTGGAACACAAACTGCCTTGCCCCTCAGCACAGGACTGGGGTCCATCAACAGGGTTTGCTCAGGGAGGTGTTTTCCTGACAGGGATTTCTACCACATGTGACACCAGGCCAGGCAGAGGAGGGAGAAGCTGCCTGGAAGAGCCAGGGAAGGGGCTGGCAGTGCCTCTGACGCAAAGTTAGATGACTAAATGGGCTACTTCCCAGCTGCCAGCTTGTCTTTATGATATTAAGCCTTTTCTCTCTGCTGCCATATAAGAAGTGAAAAGTTGACACGTAAGCGTGTGTCATATGGAGTCAGGCAGACAGAAGCAATAAGGCATAAAAGGAGGTGAGATCATCGTGCAGCAACAACTCCCCAGGGGTACGAGGCAGCTCTGCTCAGTGCCCGCTGGCTCTCAGCCCCCACCAGCATCCTCCTCCTGGGCTTGGCACATTCAAACCAAACCATTCCCTCTCCAGAACCCCCAGACTGGGGCAGGCACAGGGTGCCACGCTGCCCACCATGAAATGAGGCAATTAATGCCTTCTGAAGGGTCAGCTCATTAAACAGGAGTCACCACTGCAGCATGAGTGTCACAGCCCCCCAGGATTATTGCTGCTGAATGGGGCGGCTGCTGTGCACCATTTCCCTGAAAAAAAAGGAGAATCATCAAACATGTTGAGTTTATAGCCCTGCTTGCACAGCTCTGAGCGCTCCTGCAGGCTCTGTGTAATTGAAATTAAATAGAGGCAAGTGATACCTTTCTGTCCTTCCTGCAGCCTTCACTTGCTTGGGAATGCAACACAGGGACAAGGAGGAGGGTGAGGCAGCAGCTGGATGCCCACGGGCACTGCTCTTGGAGCAGCTTTCATCGCCACTTCCTGCCTCTTTCAAGGGCTGAGCCCTCTGTGCTCCATCAGTTTTGTCCCAAAACTGAGCCAGGAGCAGGGGAAGCCCACAGTCCCCAGCAGTACAGTCACCCCAGGCTCCACATATCCTGCAAGCCACCCCATACCCAAGATTGCACCCACATCCTGGTGCAGTCACCCCAGGCACCAGCCCATATCCTGCAACTCAGAAGTTTCTGTCCTCTCCAAATCATTTTCTCCCAATCCTCCCCTTTCTGGCAGGGTGTCCTTGCTCAGTGGGTGAGTGCAGCAGGAGCAACCAACCTGCCAGAGCCACCTGCCTCCCTGGGAGCCAGGAAAGCTGCTCCATGATGAGAGGGAATTGTAAGTTTCTAGAGAACGTGGGACAGGAGCTGACAACTCTGAGCTCTGCTGAGACACTGCAGGCAGAGTTAACCATTTCAAATGTCATTTTTTTTTAAAGAAACAACATTGCTCCCAGGCACTTTTTTTTCTTTTTTTTTTCTTTTTTTTTTTTTTCTTTTTTATTAAATAAAAAATGGAGCAGCTCTCTTCAGAAGGCTATTAATCCTTTCCTGTCACTTGTGTTCTTGGAGAGCGTGTTTCTCTGGGCGAAAGCAGCGAGTTGCTCACTGACTAATTACATCAAAATATTGAGGGCAACAAACAAACCTTTAACTCCATTTGCCAGAAGCTCACTAGATGCAAAGCTTCAGAATTGTGGAAGAGAAACGCATGCAAAAGCAGGAGAGAAGCTTTTGAGGAGAAGCTGGGACTCCAGACATGCTCATGGCCACATCAGCTTTTAGAGGGATGAACCCTTTCCTCCCTGCAGAGGCTCCCAAGTTGGGCTAAATTCACTCAGCATAACTTCACCCAGAATCTCACCCATCCAAAGATTTTGATTTCCTACAAATAAAGATTTTCTTTTCCTTTGCCATGGAAATGAATTCATTTGTTTTCCTCTCATTCCCACGCAGGCACTTGGGCTTTGTGTGCAGAGCAAGGACTGGACACATGTCCCTCAGAAAGGCTCAGTTTAGGCTTCAAGCTCCACTAGAAGCCAGTTTTAGGCTGAAATCAGGCAGCTTCTCTCAAAGCCCACGTGACACCTTCACTTAAGCCAGCAGCTCCCCAGAAAAGCCTTTCTTTGGGACATAATACTGCAGATTTGACCCTTCCTTGCTGTAAAACTTTGCCAACCATTCAGCTAGCAGCGTTTTGGCATTGACTTAATTCCCATCCCATCGCCCTGCATTTCCCACACAGCCAAAATGGGAAGAGCCAGTGTTAAAAGGAAAGCCTAATTCTGCATTTAGGTGCTAAACCTGATGTGCTTCTGGAGAGTTTGGATGTCCAAGAGCTGAAACAGGCGACTCAAGTGCAAACTTTGGTACCAAACCCAGGGCTGCCAGAGAGCCACCACCCAGACCTGGAGAAACACTAGGAGCAGGGAAAGGCTCCAGCTCTGAAATGTGGGTTAACCAAAGGCACTCTGTAGGTGTTCAGGTAATTGGGTGCTCACCACGAACCTTAACCAAGCACACTCAGGGACCCCAGTGACAAGCACAAGTTGTTCAATGTCGAATTGTTGGTTTCAAGGGATTGTTTAAAAAAAGAGAGATTTTCAAAAGTCCTCAGACTGTCACCTATAGATTTTGCCAGCAATAACTTGTTTTTTAAATACAGTGTGCATGAAAGCTCCCCTGAGCCATCTCTTGTACCTTATAATAATATTCACCAGGGGATCCTCCTAATGCTGGGTTTGAATCCTTTACTGCTGAATACACCCGACCCTGGACTTGCAGAGAGGGCTCAGATAAATGTGCCTGGGAGCTGCTGCTCAGAGAGACAATTACAGCCCTCAGCATTGATCAGAGACGTTCTGATTGCACCCACAAGGAGCAGGAGGCTTCCCCAAAACTGGCACCAACCTCGCTTGCAGATGCTGTCCTAGGGAGAGCCACACACTTGCCAAACAATTTCAAGCAGAGGAACGAAGAAAGCCGAGTCCTCACTGCAGTTTATATTTAATTAGAGGGAAGGCAGCTTACACAGCAGTTTCGGAAACATATTGTCTTACAGCATATTGGATATTTGTATCTTAACAGCTCGACATCGATTTCTTTTATGTAAAGGAAGAGGGGGGAAGAGCACGGCGTGCCCTAAGTTGTGTAAGCTCCAAAGAGACTCCTGCACCACTTGGACTAATGTTTGGAGTAATCAAAGGCGTGAACTCATGTATTATGGATGGGAACGAGAGTTTTCAGGCTTCTGCAAAAAGGAATCTCCAGCGTTTGGTATTTTGTTAGCAGCCTGGCACCATATGGCTCTCCCCTGCTGATATTCTTTCACACCAGAACTTTATGTTCAGATGCTTTAGTTAATATTTTACCCAGCAAGCATAAACAAGATGCAAAGATTGCAGTCGACAGCAACCTTCTCTTAAACCATATATGCACGTTAATACTGAAGGCTTCTTTCAGCGAGTACTTTACCCAGCACATGTCTGGCTTTATTTGTTCCTTAGGGGTCCAAGCTGGGCCATTTACTTTAAATGCCTTCCCATGAAGCAAAAAACAAGCAACAAGCACATGAAGGACATTTTCACTCCCTCTCTACTCTGCTGCCTGGCTGGTCCAAAGAAGCACAGGATGAGTGCATGTGGCACACATGCATGCTAGTTGTGTTTGTGTACAATTTAAGACTGTATCTCTGCTTCTGCACCATTTCAGCCTAAATTTTATCTTGGAAAGGCAGAGTTTCCCCTTCTCTGCTCCCTAAACAAGGATGGAGCCCCAGGCAAAGCTCCCAGCCCAAAGGGAAGCCTCACACAAGCACCAACAGCCTGAACCAACCACGAACAACAACATGGAGCATCCAACTCCAGGTCCAAGATTTGTTTCCCTCCACCCTGCACCAAGTTAGACCCAAAATCACTTTGGAAAACTGCAGCTCTGAGATTTGGCTCTAAATATTGCACTTAGACTTCCCCCACACACACCCCCACCCTCCAATATTCTTATTAGCCTTTAATATTCTTAAAACAAATAGGGCCTAACAGATGTCTTTTCAGCCTGCACTCTTATTAATGAGAATATTGTAAGAATGGAAATCAGGTCACAAATGTTTAATACTTTGTTTAAAAAGTCTGCAGCTTCTTTAAAGAGTTCCACTAATCCCAACATGACAGATGTACAAGGCAGTTTTGCTTGGGGCAGATTAAAATTCTCGCTCTGATTTGCTCTTTCATTTGGTCTGATTAAAATAACATTGCGATTTTTTTTTTTAACATGCTGACTTCAAAATAAAAAAGGAAAGAATAAAAAGTGACCAGTAAAAGCCAGCATGATCACAATAAAAGCAAAGTTATTGTTGTTAAGATTAAAAAAATAGAAAGCGAGGGAAAGGAATGGGGGAACAGCCAGCTCATACTCAGGTTAGCATTAAAGCTCTGTGTTAAAGATGAAAGGGGAACCTTTCCAAACTATGTTTTTCCATTTGAAAGTGTTTATTAATCTATTCTCTCTGAAGCAAAAAGTTCAATGAAAGACAAAGATCAAAAGTATTTTAATTTAGGTGAAAATTATTTTTTTTCTTTTTTTTTTTCCCTAAACCAAACCAAACTGAAAATCAGAGGATTGCAGAGCATGGCACTTCAGTATTCTGCTCTAAGACTGACATTTGCTGGGAATAGCCTAGCTGGCAGAACAAGGTGATCCCAGCCAGTTTTTCCTCAACCAAACTATGCCTGGGAATTCCCTATTTCCCTTTCCTGACATCCCTTCACACCAGATCAACCTTCCTTGGGCAAACTTTCCCAGTTAATTCATTTCCTTGCTGCTACAAAACACACCTGGCATCCGAGTCACACATGGATGTGTGTGTGGCAATGGGTACTCCAGGATTCTCTGATTGAGCAGCAGAGGACCAGGGCAGTGGGATGGAGCCCCAGCCACACTCCCAGCCCACATCCTCTCCCTACACTCATCCACAAACAAACCACAGCCACATCTGCATTTTCCTTCTTGGGTCTGCCCAAAACCAGCCACAGCTCCCAGTGCTGGGTCCATCCAGGACACTGCTGGACCAGTTTCCTACAGGAATTGCCTCCCCAAAGGCTGCTGTAGCACGGTGGGGTGCATGGTTTTAAAAAGCACCCAGAGCTGATCAAAATACAGCCTCTCAAAGGGCAAACTCCTGCTTCAAGAGACCAACTTTTCACAGAAAGTGGTCAGCATATTTGTCTGGACCTCTCCAGCCCAGAAATCTTCTCTGTCTCCCCACCAGCTCCTGCAAACCCACAGCAAGCACTGCAGGGATGAATAACCTCAGCAATGAAAACCACTCATTTTAGGATGTATATTTGCCATTTTTCCTTAAAACTCCAACTTGTGCCTTCTATGAAACAGTCCTTACAAAATCCACAGTGTTTAAAGTTTTTGAGGATCTGCTCCACTCTGGTGACTTTTAATGTTTACAGTCTTTAAACATAATTGTTCAATACATGTCCATGCCCCTGAGATGTTCTCACCTCAGTGCTCAACTTCAGCTATTCCCAAGAATACAACCTCCCTTCCAGGCAAGATACTGTGGGAAAGCAGCTCAGGGAAGACAAGGGATGCCATCCTGTGCTGCTGCTCCCAGGGAAGCTGCATGGGGAGGAGATGCTTGGAAACTGCTCTTCACCTTCTGTGTGTCAGCCCTGTCCCAAAGGGCAAAGCCAGGAAAACAGCTCCCGAGCTCTGCAAGGGCAAACACTGCACTTCCAGAAATCCCCTTTGACAGATTACTCTGCCAAGAGGGGAAACTCCAAATATAAACTCACAGAGCCCTTTTCTCCTTGGTGAAAATATTTGTGGGGACAGATTTCTCTCCCATCTCTGAAGGGAGCAGAAGGGATGTCCCAACCCTGCTCTCTGCTGTTACTCAAGAGCTGGCTCCCAGATCCCAGAGAAGAAACTCTGGAATTGAAAATTCATTTAATTCTAGGAACAAGGTATTTTGGGGCCTTTCTCCACTCCAGAAACTTTTCAGAGCCTGTGCTTATCACTCCACTTCTCTATTCACCATGATTCTCCTCTCTAAGGCTTGGGCTATGGATCAAACTTCTACTTTGCAAAGGTAAACAGCCTCAGAAAGTGATAAAAAATATTTTAAGATGGGAAGTTTCATACAATCCCACCTTAAGGGTGTCAGAGACACCATGGACTCTGCACCACACACCCAGGAAGACCAGCATGGGAACATGGGTGGAGTTATTCTTTGTAGAAACCAGTAAAACACTGGAGAAAGAAGGAAAAGGCAGAGAAAAACTGGAAAGAGTTTCTTGATGGCAACTTCTGCCCAGTCAAAACTCCGGAAATACCTGGGAACTGAGAGCCTTTGTGACCCTAAACCCCAGGCTGACAATCCTTTGCTGTAGGACAGTAAAGCCAAATAAACGTGGAGTGTGGGCCACCTCAGCCTCCCTCCTTCTCCACACAGCCAGGGTGCAAACAGCCTCTGCACAATAAATAACCCAAAAAGGGATTTGCTGGGGAAAGAAGAGTAACACACAGTGCTGTGTTCCCAGTTCTGGAAGTCTGAACGTGGATCCTCCATGCTCAGATCCCATGTATGAGAAAGAGGAATAGTCATAAAGTGATGACAGGAGATGAACTTTGTAATTAAGGAAAGGGCTCTAACAACTCAGCCGTAGAGTTTACAGCTGGAAAAATAAGCCCTTCCATCTACAGACTTACACAAATTCACAAAGCAAAGGAAAGAGTGAGTCCTGTACCCCACTTTGCCGTTGAAGTTCCACTCTGATTTCCCCGTGTAAGGCGATGCTTCCCCGCCTCTCCCTCCCCTTCACACGCATCATTTCATGTCTTCTGGGAAGCCCAGCCCAGCCCTGGCTCCAGCCTTTCCTGTAAATCCTCCGTTTCTCCTTCCTCTCTCTGCTCTCGGGGGGCAGAGGGCCCCCGTCCCTCCAGCCTTTGAGTGGGGGACGGCAGCATCCCTTGCAAAATAAACCCCCGAGGCTGCAAAAGGAGGGCTCTGCCCCTTGCCGGACAGGGAGGGACAGACCATTTTGCATCACAGACTGATTTTGGGGGTCCAGGAGTGCAACCTCACCTGTCCTCCTCAAGCCTTGATGCAAAATTGCGGTGGGATTTCAGGAAGAGAAAAGAGTTTCTATTCCTGAGCTGTAAGGCTGTGTCATTCAGCCTCTTCTGAGAGTATTGCTGACTTAGGGTGCACTGCTCCCCCCAAAGCCCGAGAAGAGCAGCGTGTCCCATCCAGAACACAAGTTTGGAGGCAGCACCCCAAAGCCGAGCCTTCGGGGGGGTGGAGGGGGGGTTTAGTACCGTCTGCTAAAATGGCAGCTGCTCTGACGCCGAGCTACGTCTTGCGAAGTCAGCCCTGCCCTCATCATCATCATCATCATCATCATCATCATCATCTGACTGCCGGGAACTGCTCCTGCTCCCGGGGCTCTGCGGGACGGGGCGGGGGAGGCACAGAACCGGGGTTCGCCTGCCCCTGCCTACCCCCACCCCCCAGCTGGTGACTCCGGGTTGTTGGGGACAGTCCCGGCCCCGCTGGGCACTCACCAGCCGGGAGGCACCTATGCCCCCCTTCTCCCCCAGCCCAGCCCGGGCCATTCACGGGTGTGGCCCAGATCTCCAAAACAACAACCGGGAAATGTAGGGGTGGCAGCCATCCCGACCCCAGGACTGCTGTCGCCCTGCTTCGTGTCCCCCCTGCCCTGGGGACGAGGATGATTCTGGGGGCAAAGGGACCGAGTAGCTCAGACAGACAGGGAGTGAAGGTGGTGGAGGTGAGGGGAGAATGAGGGAGGTTTGGGATCTTCAGGGAAGGCGGTTCTCGCACACGTCCAGCCCAGGATTTGCCGAAAGGGGAGGGAGCACCCCGGTCCCAAAGTCACCAAGGCCACCCTTGGCAGTGACCTGAAGCAGCGGGACACTCCTCCATCCGGGCCGAGCCCCAGGACCCCCAGGAGGAGGAGAGGGGACCGAATTTCTGTGTTCCGACAGCACCAGGTGCCCCCGCTGCCCTGTCAGTCCCCGAGAGCTGCCACGGGACAGCGGGGACTGTGGGGGAAAGAATGCCCGCTCCTCTCCTGGCACCGAGCAGGGCACAAGCGGCGCTGCCAGCCCAGACCCCTCCTCGAAATCGCCAACCCCGACCCCGGCCACCCAAGCTGAGGGACCGGGACTGCTCGGTACCAGCACCCGGGACAGAGCCGGACCCGCCGCTCCGGACCCAGCTCCAGCGGGACACCGGGGACAGCTCCCCTCTGCTGTCTGGGAAGGTGAAACCCCAACTTCCCAGAGTTTTCCTACTCTTTGTGCGGCGGGGATCCCACAGGCCCACAATATCGCTTGGAGGAAAAAAAAAAGAAAAAGAAAAACAAACATAAAACCAAGGGAAAAAAGAAAGAAAGAAAGAGGAAAAAAAAGGAAAACCAAGTTCTCCTTGTTCTTCCCGAGGCAGGTGAAGGAGAGGAGAGAAGGGAAGGGGGGAGGGCAGGCAGGTTTGAAAGAGCCGAAGGAGACAAGTTGTGCCCGGGTTTCCCGGCGGTAGCAGCCGGCGCTGCTCTGTGCTTTGCAGCACGCGCCTGCTCCAATCTGCGCCGCTCGGGAACAATAAACAGGATCATACAAAGAAGTGGAAAGGCGGCATCTTTGCTTCTGGTTTCTATGACAGCATCAGAGAGAGACAAACCAACTATAAACTCTAATTCCTAGATTCCTCCTCCCCCCCCTCCCAAACTCCCTTTTGTCTGCCATTAATTAAAGTGGCCATATGGAAAAGGCTGATAATAACAGCAGATGAGCCAACGAGAGAGAGGGAGAAGGAAAGAAAGAAAAAAAAAGAATAACTAAAAGTAGCGGCAGGGCGATGGCGAGGGTTTAGCCGGGGCTTTTCGCACTTGTTTTCAGCGGCTGCTCGAAGCGAGGGGGCTCAACAATAGCGGGAGGAGAGCGGCTGCCCCCGCTCTGCTGCCCGGCAGGATCCAGGGGGGCAGAGGACAACCTGCCCCCTTCCCCTGCCCAGCTCCGGGGAGCCTGGCATGCCCCGAACCTCCTGCTCCGAGTTGCCCCTCTGTGTGGGAGAGCCTCCGAGGGTGCCGACCCCCCTTTGGGGCCGAGGAAGGTCGGTCCTGCCCGCCGGCAAACTGCACCCCAAACTCTGCCCGGCTGCCCGGGGTCGATGGCAGCGCAAGCACATCCTCAGGCACCAGCCCCCTGCCCCTCGCTCCCTCTCCAAATAAGCCACGGAACAACCACCACAACAAACTTTGCTAAAATTGATAAAGAGATTAGCCAAGCAAAGCCTCTTCCGAGCAAGCTAAAAATAAGAACACGCAGATTTCTGTCGTGGTCAACACATAGAGAGAAATCCACCAACATGGCACACTTCCCTTGTGCCTCGCTGCTATAAATAGAGAACTCTAAAGTAGGCAATAATCGGAAAGAAGGGGGGGGAAAGGGGAAAAAAGGAGAAAAAAGAAAAGTCTGGCAGTGGCAGGAGGGAGCAGCCGCCAGCCCTCCGCACCCGCGTCCCCGGGCGAGGGGGCCGCGGAGCTCCCCAGTACCCCAGGAGCGCGGAGCCGCGGACTTGGGCTGGAGTTTTGGCAGGAAGGGGCCTGGGGGTGAGGGGAGCGCGGGGAGGGACGCGCGGAGCCCCGGTCCCGCCCGGTCAGCACCTCCGAGAGCTCCGCGGCCGCGGGGCCGCCGCCGCCGGCGCAAACTCCTCCCGGCGCCCGGGAGCGTCTTCTGCTAACACCTCCCTCCGGACAAACATCCACCGATCTCGCGGTTCACAAACCCGGCAAGCATCCTCTTCCAGAGATATTCAGAAAGTTTCCCGGTTTAATGCGACGTTGTGCTTTGCTTTTTTTTGTTTGTTTGTTTTTTAATAAATCTCCTTTCTCATCTTATTCAACCTCTTTTCAGTCAGAAGCATAACATGTCCACTAGCGTCTCGCAGCCGGCAAGAGAGCAAGCGAGCAAAGATGGACCTAGGAGCATGATGATCATCATAAAAATCCCCTCGGTTCTCCAGTGCAATTTCCAAAACAACAACCCAGCCTTCGTGCTTTAAAGGCGAAACGCCTGCGTCTGTTTACATCAACTGTGTGCTCCGAAAGCCTTTCCCCTCTGTCTCAATCCAAGGGAGGGGAGGGGAGGAAGGGAAAAAAAAAAAAAAAAAAAAAAAAAAGGAAAAAAAAAAAAA
>VWZS01002574.1:2494805-2539675 GCA_013397075.1 Rhabdornis inornatus
AAAAAAAAAAAGAAAAAAAAGCCAGCATTATCTGCCTTTGTCAGCGAAAGAACATAATATTGACTTACCTTTCCCCACAGCTATTGTCTGCCCCTTTACAAAATGACATCACGGAAACCAATCATGAAATTTGCATGGGGGAGGTTGTGGGGGGAGAGTTCTTGGAGGGCAGCCCACTTCCCTACACCAGTAACACGCGTGTAAGACGGGTTGTTGGTTTCAATTAAATATCTGATACTCCTTAGTGTGTGAACTCTTAAGCCTGCTAAAGGCAATGTCTCATTTACTTAATGACCGCTCTCATTAATGGAAATGGCACAGAGGGGGCTTGCTGCGCCTTCCCTTTGTAAATACACTACCCATGAACCCTTGGGGTTGCAATATATCTGTTTACTCTCTGAGGTGAAATAAATTTACAGTATAGCATCAAAGAGAGCGAGCGAGAGAGATGGAGCGGCTGCCTTGAGTGCACCGAGAGTTGGGGCTCTCCCAGCCCCGCCGGCCCCTCTCTCCTCGCGCTCCCCACTCCCCAAGACCCAGCAGAAGGTGAATGATTTTACCCGAGCTGATTCATAATTAATATGCACGAGGCTCGGGGCTCCTCTGACAGCAGCAGCACAAAAGGACGGCGAGAGCGGCGAGCGCCGTTCCGTGTCCCCCCCGCGCATCCCGGCGCGTGGTACGGCCCAATAATTCCTAATAGCAGCAAGCAGCGAGTGACAGATGCCCTGGGTTAGCACAGCTCCAGCGAAAGTACTTTACAATATTTATTGGTGGTTAGGAAGATGACCTATCACCATAAAGAACAGACTGGGAAATTTATCGCCTCTATGAACCTGGAAGTATTGCATATTAGCTGATATACATATTCAAAAGCCGGTGGTTAAAAGGTGTATAAATATTTTAGGATTTTTTTCCTCCCCTTAAAAGAAAAAAACAAAACAAAACAAACAAACAAAGCAAAACAAGAAACGACCCACAATGTATGGGGGAAGGTGATTTACATTTTACATTATGGATGTTGGGATGGGAAGAACAATATAAGGGAAAGTCCTAAAAGAAAACGGTTTAGAGGTTGCTTCTAAGTGATAAAAGTGTACGTTTTTGCATTATGCATCTTTTCCTCCCAGAAAGAGTCATACTTTCCTGGAGTTAGGATCGTCTTTCCTTGAAAATGCTTGTTTCGTGGAGATCCGGCCACCCCGGGAGGAGAAAGTCCTCGCCGAGCTGGAGGTAGGAAGGATCTGGGGAGAGACCCCGGCATTAGCACATCCCATCCCTGCCCGCTGCCAGACAGGAGCATTAGCACTTGGATTGCAACTTTTCGGAAACAGCGAGAGAAAACACAGCCCGGCTGCAGCCCCGCGGGCTGGGACAAGGAGAGGGGGAGCGACACTTTTCTACCCAGCGCTTTTCCCTGCACCCTCGTGCCATCCCCAGCATGACCGAGACAATTAAGACTTTCCTGTCATCTTAATGAAGATTTCCAAAAAGATGCGGGAGCTCACAAATGGACAGAAACCCCAGGAGTCCTCAGAGAGCTGAGGCAGAGCCTGGCAGGGAAAGCTGAATCCTGCTGAGGATGCACTCTCCTGTGGGAACTCCAGCTCCAGAACTGCAGGGGCCCCAGGCTCCCCTCCAGCTCACCCCCACCCTGGGAGAGTTAGGTGTAGGCAGGAGTGAGAAAAGCTTCTCAGACTGCCCAAAACCTGGCAAATTTAGCTTGGGTGGGTGCTGCCGACAACTCCATGTCACTTACAGTCCATTACGGTGCACATGGCAGGAAGGAGGGATTCGATTTCCCATCTCAGGAATTTTATTGATGAGAGGGTGGCAGAAATACTAATTTTAAACTGTTGAGGCTGCTTTGGAGGTTGTTAGGATGCCCATTTCCATGGCTTACCAGCCTGGTGTGCTCCTAAACCATTAACATAAAGGAGATATTCAGCAGAGAGTACTCCTGAAAAGCTGTTTTCTATCTCCTTTGGACACACCACGAAGACAGGGATATTTTACATCCTAAACCTTTGGCATTCAGAAATTCTATTAAACTCTTATCTGCAGGCAGCAGGCCTGGTGCTACACTGCATCTCCATTGTTCTGCACCCGCGATAGAATCAAAGAGAGGGCTGGGTGGACTCGGCTCCCCTCCGCTCACAATGCTGCCTGCTCCTCTCCACCGCTGCTTCATTTAGAGCCGTAATGCTAAAACTTGAGAAACAAAAGCACAATAGATTCGGCTGGGAGGCAGCAGGGAAGTGTGTTTACTTGCGTGTGCTCCCCCATAAATTGGAGCACACGCCGCCTGCATGGATATGAGCGCACACATGTGCCTCTCCGAGCGTTAAGAGAGCGATTTTATTACTGCTGCTGTTGCATTTATTAACACGCGACGCACCTACGAGCCCTAAGGCAGCTGACAGCTCTGACACCACCCGGCCGAGCTCTGGGCTGCCAGAGGGTGTTTGGCTTTTCTTTGTTCCCAAACTCGCCAGAGTTCCCTCTGCTCCCCTCCCAAAATGCTGCAAAGAAGCGGCGCCTTCCCCGGAGTTTCCCACTGCTACCAACTTCAGCAGCGGCAGGAATTCCCATCTCGCAGCCCCTAAATCCCTTCCTATCCCCAGAAAAATCTCCGTCTCAGGCCAAAAGCCCCGCGCCTCAGGCTGGAGGAGCCCGCGGGGGAACGCGAGGCCACGCGTGGGCTCCAGGCGGAGGAGGGTCAGCACCACGGACAGCTCCACCTGCCCCTCCGGAGCCGCTTCGACCTTTTTAAGTATTTTTCATCCTTTTAAAAATAGTGTTTCTCCCACACACACTCCCTAAACCTCTCCAGAGTCACTCTACAGCTGTTTTCAGGGAGGAGATAATTGTCGTGCGTTTCCAGGTCTCAAAGAGCCGTCGCTTTCCTGAAGGGAGCCGTGCAGCTGAGAAGTCTAAAATAAATGTTCACGTATATTCATCTTCAGGGGGTTTAAGACGGGGGCTCCGAGAGTCCCTGCCTGCAGGGCGCCTGCAGAGCTGAACCCAGAGAGGATTTTTAAAAGCAGATTCCCTTCACGCCCCTCCCCTGCTCGCCATGCCATTTTTTTTCCCCTCGTGTTTTCAGTTCATGATTTTCAAGTTTGAAATTATTTAGAATAAAACTCCATTTGCTTGTGTAAACACAGCCATAAACCCACCGCACTGTGTTCCATTGCCTTCTTTGAGTCTGTTTCAAAGAAAATTAGATCTCAAACTTTACGCATTTGTAATTGGCACCAACTTCTCCGGTTACCAGCTGGGGGTGAAAGATTTCTTTTTTTTCCTTGTTTCTTTCTGAAAGCTTCTATGCAGATGGGCTGGCTGCCTTAATGCCTCAGACTACAATTAGTGCTGTTGTATGCCGAATAGAAATGGCCAGCATTAATATTGTATATGGAACAGCTGAAGGGTTGCGAAGAAACCTGCCCACTACAGGCCCCTGGCAGATGGAACAACATGCACAGGCACAAAAAAACTTTTAATAACCCTTTGCTCACTCTCCAGCGCGCCCCTTCGCTCCGATTTGGGCGGGTCCTTCCCGAAGAGGCAATGCCTTTGTCTAAGCTAAATCTAGAGTTCTTTTCTCCCTGAAGAGCAACAATTGGAGCAATCACCATCTTTTCCAAAAGGCACCTCGCATTATCCCAAAACTTCCTCTTTTGTGCCTCGGTTAATGCAGGCGCTGAAATACACACCCAGCTGAATGGGCACGAACTAACTTTTTATTTAATAACATCGCACTTACTCCTTTATTATCCAGCAATGCGCAAGAGGCGTGGAAAAAGAGCCCATAAAGCCAAACCAAACCAAACCAACCACCACCACCCCCTTGCCCAGCAGAACTGCGACCAGAAGCTGCAGAAAACAGGATTTTCTCCTCGCCCCCCTCCCCTTCTCTCCTCGTCCTTTGTAATTAGGTGAAACCCGCGGCAGAGGGGACAAAGCCCCGCCGGTGCCTCGGAGCAGCAGCACCGGGGCCGCGCAGCCCCCGCACCTGAAGCCCCCTCGCAGCTGAGCCCGGAGCGCAGCGAGGAGGGGCGGGGGCGACACCGGCACCTGGCTCGCCAAACGCGAACACGGGAGACCTGCACCCCGAAATACGCTCCGGAATCTCTTTCTTCCGCCTAAGTAGGAGGAAATACTATAAAACAAGGAGGGATAGGTTGCGGATCCGTATTCCCCCGCCCTCGACGACCGAGCTCCTTTGCCAAGGCGTGACTTAGGCAGAATTCAGAAACTCAAGTGTTTCAGAAGAGAAACGAGACACACTAAGGAATATCCTCCTTCCACTCCCACCGCATCCCCCGCACCCGCCGGCGAACGGCTACGAACCGAGGAAAGTCCCGCAGAGCTTCATCCTTGCCGGGTGGCGGTGGCTGCCTGGCCCGGGGTGGCGGGGGGAGCGGGCGCGGAGCCGCCCGGGGTTACTCCATCATCCCTGGGAAAAGTTCCCGTCCGGAGCAAAAACTTATGGGCGGCGGCGGCCAATGGGGCCGCGCCGCAAAATCCTCGCAGCGCACTCGGCGGCCAATCCGGTCCCCCCCGGCCCGGGGATGCTCGCCCCCCTCCCGGCCCCCCCTCCGGGCTGCCAGCGGGGCCAGCAGGGGAAGGGGACCCGTCCTCCCCAGCGGGCGGGGGCTCCGCGCATCCCTCCTGCCCGTAATTAGGGGACAGAAGGGACAACAGGCACACCCCAGTGCAGCGGGTGGTGGGGAAGATACAACCCCGGGCGAAGCTTCCCGAGAGAACAGTCATGGAATGGTTTGGGTTGGAAGGGACATTAAAGACAATCTCATTCCAACCCCCTGCCACAGGCAAGGACACCTTCCACTATCCCAGGGTGCTCCAAGCCCTGTCCTACCTGACCTTGGACACTTCCAGGGATGGGGAAGCCACGGCTGCTCTGGACAACCTGTACACACCTGAGCCACCAGCTGACCCTGTGGGCAGGGACAGAGGCCACTGCCCTGAGGACAACCCACAGGCTGGCAGGGCTCTGGACAGTCAACAGTCCAGTCACCGGCCTCCCACATGCCCAAGTCAATTTAGAAATGCACGAGTCTAATGATGGTCACATACAGCTTGTTGGACGCTTTGGCCGAGTCCAGAGTGTACTGGGGAAGGGAAAGGGGGAATTGGTTATGGGAGAGATCCAAAATGGAAGAGGATGTCCCCCTGCCTCAAAGGACAGATGGCAACATTGGACTGAACTGATCCCAGCTGGAGAAAACTGGATACAGTCCAGCAAGCAATACTCTCATTGGCCTCCCAGATGGAAAAGCAGGGAAATAGTTACCAGGAAATAATAATAATAATAATAATAATAATAATAATAATAATAATAATAATAATAATAATAGTAATAAAAATAATACTAACCAGGGATAGCACTGAACTTTGATATCCCATTGGCTTAGAGTGCAAAGTGTTGTCTCTAGGTTGTGGGCCCTTGCTCCCAGCTCATCACCTGAGGCTAAAACAAGGCCAGCTCTTTCCATGGGTCAGCCCCAGCTTGAAGAGAAGGAAAAGTGTCATTTCTGAAAACGAGAGAGAGAAGGGATTTCCTGGCAAAAATTGATGGTCAATGTAAAAACTCAGCACCTTCATCTGGATGGGCAAATAAGTGCATTTACAAAAAGAGAGCAAACCTGGCCCAGTCTTAGCTCCAGTAATTTCAGAAAGAGAAAGGGGAAAACCTGAGCTTGAAGGGACAGTTGGCACCAGCAATAATGAAGATGGGACAAAGCTGATGTTAACTGAAGGAGAGTTGAAAGCAATTCATCTCAGCAGGACATTCCTGCATATTTGGATAATTTTTTATTTTATCAACATAGTGGGGGATGCAGTTGGAATAAAGGTTGACAAAGTGTACAGAAAAAGAGGACAATTCACTCTTTGAGGCAAGACCCTGAGCCACACTCTGTTGAATACATCTAACTCCTTAATTCAAATTTCTTTGCAGGCAGAGGGCTGGAAGAGAGAGCAGGGAGGGACAACTTTGCTGGGTTGGGGCAGGGGGGTGTGAATATCATAGTGCACCTTTTCTTCTACACATCCATCATGGTCCTCTGCTGGTCTCAGGAAGGTCTGAGAAAATAAAAATGGCAATAATCATTATCATTGCCGTTGGATTGAAAGTCGGGAGTTTGAGTCAAATTAAAAATACAACTGTTGCATAGGGGGACTTCTTTTGAAGTCCTTACTCTTAAAACAGCCTGGAAAAGTCAGCTGGATCCTGCACCAGGCTGGATATGGTTTGGAAAAGGAGCTGGAGCTGGGCCCCTCATACAGCTACAAGTGACTGCACAGCTCTCCAGCAGAAAGGGCTGTGACACAGCCTGTCTGGGGACTGGCACCTCTTCCCTCTTTGAATTAGCAGCTCTGCCTTTGCAGAATATTCTGTGCTTTATTGTCCCTTCAATCCCCACCTTGGAAGATGAGAGGTGACATTGCAGAGAGCTCTGCGCTTGGAAAATGACTTTCAAAATTACGTTCTGGCAATTTGAAACTTCTGCTCTCTCATCTTCAGCCTCTTGGGGCTTTAATGGGAGACAGCAAAGTGCCTCTTCCTCCTCCCCTCTTTTCTTTTCCTCCCCTGTTCTCTGGCAGCTGCAGCAGCCGGGATTCAGCAAGGTCACTCAACTCCATTGCTTCCTGCATGCAGGAGTTCTCAAATTAAGGGGTGTTGGGAGCAGCCTGTTGAGATGAAACAGCCTTCACTCAGCTCCAGCAAGCAAGGAAACAAAACCCCTTCACAGTGGCTCCAGACTGGCTCACCTTCCCTGAGCATTAGCTGGAGGAAAAGGTAAAGGCGTGGAGGGGCAGAAAGCAGGATAAAAAGAGCTCCTTGAGCTGCAAAGCTACTGTCTTTTGTCTAGCAGACCCAGCCCCAAAATTTTATTAGAGGCATTGTGGCTGCAGCTGCCTCATCCACTCCTAGGTATTTTTACCAGCATCTCGCTCTGGTTCTTTTTCTCCCAAAATTCCTTCTACTGCCTCCCCTTTCCACAGTTCAGCAGCGAGGCAGAGTTGGCCCCATCCATTCCCTGGTCCTGGAGCACAGTGCAGAGATGGGAGCTCATCCCTGTGAGCTCTGAGCTTGCCAGCAGTGCGATCCTCTTCCCAGGTGCCACTGGCCTTAGTCCTGTGCAGGCATTGAGGGGGGCAGAAGAGAACACAAATGGGAATGGAGAAGAATCACAGAAACTCCACTAATATCTGGGTGGTTCCCTGCTGAGGGGCCTGGGAAGCCATGTGGCTCACACAGAAAAAGACCAAAGGAAATACCGTCCCTTTGTAGTCTGATTTCTGTTGATGCACTGCCAGACTGGGAGGGGGTTATTGTTCCATGTGTGCAGTTTTGCATCTGAAATAAATAAAATCACCAAGATATTTCTCTATGTACCCCAGCACCATCTCACCAACAGCCTAAATATCTCCTCTGGCCAATGACAGCCCTGGCTTTTCCACAAAGGAGGGGATAGCTCCAATTATCTGTTCAGTGTTTTATTCTGTCTTAAATCCCTTTCATGGCTGCATGAGAGGAAGCTGGAGAAGCCGTATGCAGATATTGTCAAGCTCAAGTTGATAGGTACTGTCAAAACTGCCAGAGTGTGGTGACAATAAACATTTTAGCTGGCTAACAATTTGCTGCAAAAAGGGTTGACCCTGAAATCAAGTTCTGCCGTAATGAACACTTTGTCTCTAAATATTTGCATTTTTGCTGACAAGGTTCACTCTCCAGGAGATTTCCTCCGCCCGTGAACAATCTGCCTCCACATGAGATGCAGGATGGATGCAGTTTCCTGAGCCAGTTTCTTATCTGGTGTGAAGGAAGGATGAGCACATTCCCAAAATCAGCAGAGCCACCGTGGATGGGGGATGCCCAACCAGGGGAGTTGCTCAGTTCCAGGGTGCTGATCCCCCTCCCTGAGGAAGCCATTTTCTGTTGGGTTCTGCATGGCAGTGCAATGCTGACAGCCCAGTGCTGGAACCAAGGCTTATCCCTGGTTAACAGATGGGGAAATTGAGGCACGTGGTGATTCTGGATCGTATTTGGATTGTTTTTGCTGAGCTGGAGAGAGAGCAGCCAAAAAAGAGGCAGCCAATGCAGACTGCCAGTTATCTATGGCTGCCCCAAAGCAGACGTGAAGGAGGAGGAGGAGGAGGAGGATGAAGCCGTGCTGGAACCCTCAGCAGCTCCAGTTTGGTGCCCACCTGCTCCATTCCTTCAAGCACACAGGAAGTTGGGGCTGTCCACCCTCAGGAGCTGCTGCACTGAATCTTCCTCCATCCTCTTCGAGGTGATTTGACCAAAGTTACTTTGAGAGTCTCAGGCAGAGCTAAGTGCCAAAAATCATCTCCCTTAGCCCCAAGGCCAAAAGCCAGGCTGGCTCCACGGTGTAAGAGATGAGGTACGGAGTTCCCTTGCTGCAAAGGTTTGTGTGTTTGAGGGTTAAACTTCCCAGGACAACTCTGTCTTGGCTGCCAAGGGCTGATCACCACCCTGGTGGCCACGTTTTTGTCTACTCCCATTAATGATGGGCAAACGGCTCTGCTTAATTCCCCAGGCACAAGGTATCCAGCCTGGATGGGGTGGAGATTTACCTGCTCAGAGCATCTCAGTGGGATAGATGTCCTCCAGGGCTTATCTGCCCGAGTCAAGAACCTTCTGTGCTCTGGACCACCACAGGGAAAAGCTGCAGAGTTTGATCCCACAGCCTCCAGGACACTGCATGTGTGAACAAGTGGGTCAGTGCATGGCCTCAAGTCTCCCATGCAACATTTGTCCGAGTCCAGCATGGGACAGACAATAGCCAGGGCAGACTGCTGGTTTCTTGCTTAGGACTTCAATATCCCAGCTCCATTGCTGCAATTAATCCTTAATATTGGGGGAAAAGTCCCCCACCGGACAGAAGAGGAGGGGTTTTCACACAGAGGGAGATGTGAATTTCATTTCTACTCCTGGCACTGATTTTTGGGGGGGTGGCTGTGGGAAAGGGTCTTCACCCATTTTCCCTCAAACACCTGGCTTCTCTATTTCAAATAGAAGATGCTCAGAGCACATCCTGCCCCTTACTACAACTATTAGCTGTGCTCTCCAGGCTGGGGCTGTGATTTGCTTGAGACCCCTAAATTCCAAAACAAGTGCCCAATAAATTGTAATAAAACTTCTCACTGTTTCAGGAAACTGTGGGGGGGCAAAAGACAGAAAGAATCCTTATAGGTTTACAAAAAAAGACATAAAGGGGAGAAAAGCACAGCTTATTTCATTTTTATGTCCCTTTCCCCTCCCTGCTGCAAGGAAAGGCAATTTTCACTAGCACAGTGTTGTCATTTTGCCGAAGAAAAATTCACAGTTTTGGCCAGAGAGGAGTATTTTCTTTTATTTTTTTTCACTCTGTTGATGTCAGAGAGCTGTTGCATTTCTGGCAGTGGCAGTAGCTCTGTGCCTTGGAAGGCAGCCGGGTTCCTACCTCAATGTTCTCTGGCTCTGCCATCCCACATGGAGCCTCCTTGCTGGGCTCAGCATGGCCTTCACCTCCCAGGGCAGGTCCCTTTGGCCAGGGCAGCACTGGCATGAGGAACATTTCAGAGCATCAGCCCTAGCTGGGGAATTTTGGCACCAAAATACAGCAGAGTATTACAGAATTACTGTGCCGGTGTGAGGGGACAGAGTTAAACACTGAGTTTTTCATTTAAAATGTTCAGTGAAATGCAAGGTAATTAATACCAGAGAGAGAATCAATGCCTCCTCTGCTCACATGAGCCCTGTGAGGAAACACAAGTGATCCCCCAAAAACAAAACTTGCTGCAGTTGCCCCATATAAACACTCACAGAGGAAGAGGTGTACCCACATCCTAGAAATCTTCTCCTTATGACCCCTCTCTAGAGCTTTATTCTGATTTTTTTTCTTCTCATGTTTCTTGTTACAAGGGAGTAGCTCAGCACTTGCAAACATCATCATCCTTGCAGCCTTCCTGGGCTTCTCCCTCTCCTGGTGGACAGTCTAAAGTTACTCCTATTTTTCTTCTCCATTATAAACTCTGGGAGCCACTGGGAAGAAAGTGCCCTGATTAAAGGTACTGGCTGAGTTCTTCCCTTCTCCATTGACTACAAAGACACAATTTTCTCCTTTTCCTCTTCTCCATGGTCTCATTCCCTGCCCTCAGGCACAGGAAAATTACCACAGCTCCAAGACACACACCATGAGCCCCTCGCCAGCAGAGCTGTTTCACCCTGTCCTCATCACAACCCATGCTGGGAAGCCCAGAAAGCATCAGGGAGGGATAATTACCAGTCCCAACATTGCAATGTTAATTAATACCCTGCTAAAAGGAGCACTTGTCAGGTCAGGGAGCAGAGGGAGGGGTGGGAGAACAAATAGGCAAAAATCAGACCTGAGCAGAGGTTTGCTATGAGGAAGGGGCTGGGGAAAAGGGGCAGGAGGAGCTGTGGGGTGCAGAGGTCCAGGGTGATGGGGATGGTGCCTGGAGAGCAAAGAAGGTGTTTCACCCCATCACTGACTGTCAGGGAACTGCCTCATGTCACAAGAACCCCTCCCATCCTCCCTTCGTCACTAATGGGCTGAGAGCCAGGAAAATCCTGCAGCCAGCAGTACTCCAAGCCATCCTGGAGCAGGGCATACTCACCCCTCTGGGGAGGTGAGGAGGCCTGGGGGAGGATTCCCCCAGATTTTTCTGGTTCAGTCCCACAAGAAGGCTGAGCCTCTGGTCTTGGGAGTCCCTGCCAGCTCCTGGTGTAGTTCTCTGAATTTTAGACTGACTTCACCATTTGGGGATGTCGAGGTCCACCTTTTAATTTGGGTTGTAGAAGAAAATATCAAAGAAATACAAATAACTCCAGGGGAGCAATGAGAGATCTTGAAACCTGAACTTCATAAATCTAAACTCAATAAATCTGAGAAAGGAGGATGCCAGCCAGAGAAATGTGAGCTTGGAGATCTCCTGCAGGAGAGGCTTCTGGACAGCTTTGGCCAAACAGGTTTGTTTTTTTTTCCCTCAATCCCATCACCTGAATTATCAGTAAAATTCCTCTGTACATGCAGTGTTCTGGCCCTCTTGCAACAACTGAGTTAAACCAAAAGGCAACCCAGAACCGTGGCAAGGGGTGAGAGAAACAGAGAAGCGCTGGCAAGGGAGAACAATATGTTTCCAGACAAGATTTAAAAAGAAATGTTATGTTAATACGAGTTTGGCGTCACACTGTCATAACACCATCAAAATGACATGCTGCCACCACTAATACGACTGTTTAGGGAATATGCAACATGAACAAAAAAGCAATTCGCTCAGAAACAAACTGGGATGAGTCTACACTGTAAGAAAACAGAGAAATGCTGCAATCCAAGGGAGGACCAGACAAATGCTCCATGATTTCTGGTAACTGTGGCACAGGCAGGGACCGGAATCTCTGAACAGAACTTGCTCCTTGTTTTCCACAGCCTCTCAGCCTTTGCTGGGATAATCTGCTCATAAGAGAGAAATAGTTTAAGGACAAAGCTGTTCGGCATTAATTAAAGCGCCCTACAGTTCTTTCCTAATAAAATCACTTTTCTTCTAAGGTCTTCTTGCCCAATTTGTTTTAATACCTGTCCCTAATTAAGTCCAGTGAGAGGAATTCACTACTTCAAATGAGTTAAAAACGGATGTTCTCAAGGCACCTGCATCTGAAGAAACTTATTTTTGAAGTCTATGAATTAAATTAAGAGGGGACATTTTCAAGCTGATCACTCTCTTTTGATTAGCACAAACGAGCTGCTCCACCAGCGCTGTGTTCAAAATTGTTGCACTTGCTTTTCCGGCTAATTTGGAAAGAGTTCAGCTGTTAGGGTGCTAAATAGTCACATTAAGCACTACAGACCTGCAGTGCATTTAGGCTGAGTCCTTTAGAAAAGGAGATTGAGCATCCCATCAGCTGAGGATGCCCCTCTCATAGCTATGGAAGCACACTGCCCAACAGCGCTGACAGTGACTTGTTGACCAACAAAATCCTGGCACGAGCCCCGTGTATCAGCCATGGCAACCGGGCTGGGAGCGTGGCAATGGCAGCTGCTACGCACAGAACAGCGCTCTTAAAAATATCACGGCTGAAACCCATTAAAGAAAACAAAAATAGAAAATACGCAAGAAACCCAGGCTGTGTGTGAAACAGATACTGGGGAGGAAGCTCGGTACATTTATAGCTACAGCCTGCCCCAAATTTTCCTGGACTTTTAACCCAATGCTTTGAGCAACCCAAATGTTATTTTTTTTTAATCAGAAAATGTCAAACTTTCTGCCTTTTTTTGTTTTTTTTTAAGTCTTGCTAATGTGATCGAATTTGAGAGCTGACCTGAACCAGACTAAAAGCAGAACACTGGTATCTGCTGATCTCCCAGGCTTCTCCAGACCTGGTTCACAGCACAGTTTTCCCTCTGTGTCATTCCTTTAACCCCAGCCAGCTCCATGGGCTGCATGAGGACAGAGTGTGAAGTGAGAAGCTCATTGCTTTACTCCTCCTGACATAGTGTAAGTCTGATAGGAAATGGCTCAGAGCCTTTCTGAGGGGCATCTTTAATGAGAATTTCCTACCTCTACTCAGAGTCTGCAGTGAAAGTGCTCAATCAGTGAGGGGTGATATGCTGGGACAGAGCCTAAGCCCTTTGAAAGCCACCCCACCTCCAGCTGAGCCTTGGGAGAGCCAAATCCATTGCTGGTGTCAGCCCAGCCAAGCACTCAGTTCCGCAGGGAAGGTTTGGGCTCTGCTGGCTCCTTACGTCAGGCCCCCGCTCCGGGAGCTGGAGAGATTGCAACCAAGAATTTACTCACGGAAGAATGACAAACTGCCCTGTTCCATCTCTTCCTTCCCACCTGCTGGGCTTTATCTCTTAAAACCTGAAAACTAAGGCAGAAAGATTGGCTCTGAGAGCTTTGACCCATGAGCTGGTTTTCTCATTATTCTAGAAGCTGAGCATTCAAAAAAAATAAAAAAGAAACCAGCCCAGCCTTTGCCATCCGGGATGAATTCCCTGTGCTCCATGAGATCTGCACGGTGGTAGGCTGGTTCCTGCTGGAGCTGGGTGTTTGCCATGCTTTCCTAGAAAAGCTCTTGCCACTCTCCCTGCAACATTAATTCTGAGCAACAGAGATGGAATGAAATGTAGGTTTGAAAGAAAGCCATGAGGTAGGGAGCAATATTTAGCTTTCCTCTCCCAGAGGTCTCACCTGTATTGGCAGTGGGTTAAAGATGTTAGTGTGGGATTAAGGGGCTAAATCAGATATTTTATTAGTTACAGGAGCCCATTTTCCTTGTTAAATAATTGAATGCATGCACTTAAGGCAAAGGTTGAGGCTGGCTGGTGGCTCCAGGCTGGGCTCTCACAGAGGATCAGTTGGACTTGGCAGGACAGTCTCTCTCTGAAGATATCTGCATTTCCTTTTATCTGGAGTAGACAGTGCTTGTTGCCGTGAACATCAATTCCTGGAATATTTCTGACAAGGATTTTCATGAGGAGATATAAAGGTTCAAAATTCCTTCAAAGGAAATAATGTTTCTTCTAAATAAGAGCTAAACAGGAGCTGAAGTTGCGTCTTCATAAGGGTTTTTTGTTTGTTTGTTTTCCAAATCTTTGTCCAGGATGAGAACTCAAAGGTCTGATTAGGTTCAGGTCTTTGTGAGGTATTTTCAGTCTCAGGAAAAGAAAAAGCTCAGAAATTTGCAGCAAAACCATTTTTATTAATTTTTCAACTATTCTGCAGATTTAATAAATTAAAATACCTCTGCAAATACTTTGAAGCTTCTTCATCTCTGATAACATTTGGTACCTTATCATTTCTAACTGCACTACAGAGAAAAACACATTATTATGGATTTTGTGGTAGATCCTCCAATTTATCAACCTAAAAAGATTTCCAAGCAATAGAGGCTTTCTGTGTGAGTTAATATGTCACAGGCCAGAGTCTGCTCTATCACCCAGGGTTTGCTGAGTCTGCATTCCTAATCAATGACTTGACACTTTGAGTTAGTGAACACTTAAAGGTTATATCCGTGCTAAGTGATGTGACCAAAGCATTTTAGCCTCCAGCAAGGGACTCCGGGCATCTTGATCCTTCTGGGTGTCCTGCACTGTGTGCACCACAATTTCCTCACCTGAGCAAGCCCTGCTCTCCACTCCAGGGGACACAGAAATACCCCAGGACTCAACTGGGATAAAGCTCCCAATTTCCAGGCTGAATAATTCCATTCTGTCTCCTTCCCCACTCCCAGGGGCCGGGGCAGAGATGCCTGTCCTTGCAGCATCCATCACGTCCCACCCCAGCAGTGCTGTGCTGGCTTCCTGGCCATCTGCCACGCTCTGGGTGAATGATGATGGCAGATACGGGGTGTTATGGGCTCTGGGAGGCTTCACATCACTAAATAAATGTAATGAATATATATGATTTCATTTCCCCCCCTCTGCTGGATGCATTTCTATGCTTTGGTCTTGTTGATGCACTGCGGCTTCACTCTGTATGACCCACATGAGCTCCATGTGCCACAGAGTGGAGCTGGGAGATCTGTGAGGTCAGAGCTTCAGGTGAGAGAGACCTTGGCACCACACAGGCATGGATATGAGATGGAAATGTCATATATCCCACTGCATGGCTGGCATGAAAGTTACAGGGGATGCAGCTTCCATCCCGTCCCGTCCCGTCCCATCCCATCCCATCCCATCCCATCCCATCCCATCCCATCNCATTATCCCATCCCATTATCCCATCCCATCCCATCCCATCCCACCCCATGCACCACCTGAACACCTCAGAGACTGTGAGCTCGTGCTGTGTGGTGTGGTGTCCTGCTGACCTGGAAACAAGAGAGCAGGGCAAGTGTTTGCAGACTCTGGGGAGGGACAGGGGTGCCAGTGGGCAGGCACTGCCTCCACCTCAGAGGAGGGACGTGTCTTTCAGCCCGTGACAGATTTACTCCCATGACCCAGCATGCAGAGGTCAGAAGGCCCTGACAGCAAATAAATGAGAAATGGCATTTTTCAGAAATTCCTGCACTAGTTTCTTTCCCCTCTGGCTGCTGCATTTCTCCCACCATGCACATCCATAGGGGACAAGCCAGGCAGAGAGACCCTTTCCAGCCTGGATGCCAACCAGGATGTGTCCTCAGCGCTTTTCAGTGCCTGCTCTTGGTCATATCCTCCCTGCTGCAGCCTGAAATGCTCCCCCAACTCTACACACTGTTGGGGCAATGATTTGTAGAACCACCTGCCAGCATCCCCCATTGCTCCTTCTTTGGCTCCTTGCAGCTCCTGCAGGCTCCATGCCTGTGTCTGAAGTAAGCAAGATCCATTAAAAAGAACTTTGTCCGCAAGCAGAGACATGGTGAAAGTTTGCACACTCTTGTTCATCTCCCTCTGTCAAAGCCCCTGTCCCTTGAGGCCACTTATCTCAGAGAGCTGTTAACACATCCCTGTCCCAAACTTTGGCTTGGGAGCCCTTAGCATGAGGCAGAATGTGCATGGGTTCAAATCCTTGCCACAGGGAAAGGACTGAATCCTTTTTCCCCTAATACCTCCCATTTGCTTTCTAAAGTGTCACCAGTTACGAGGGGTGAATACATTTAAGTAATTTATTTTATCCACTTATGACAAAGACAGTGAACCATCAGTCAGAAAACGCAGAAAGAGATGAATTAACTGAGCGAGTTTTCTTCACTGCTTAATTGTTCCAGAGAGGCTGAGTTCTGGGGAGGATGATGAATCATTGTTTAGGAAATATTTCTTCCAAGAAGACAATTTGAAAAAATACATTTATAATTTATTGCAACCTCTTGCTTTGTCAGGGAACAGCAGCCAAAGGCAGAAAGTTCCTCCCTCCCCCGTTCTCCTTCCCTCAGTTCATTATCACTATAATCTTATCTCCTGTACCCTCTCCTCACCCTTTGAATATTACATCTCCTCCCGCCTGTGTGCGGAGGTGTAGCCGTGTGCGGGGAGGGGGGGAAGCCGTCAGGGAGGGAGGGGGAGACTGGGAAAAATCGTCACATATTTCAGGCTGGCTCTATTTAAATGAGTTTGGGATTGTGCTTCTCTGGAGCAGATGGCCCTGGAGATAATGATGCCTGAGCAGCGGAGGCTGGAGCCCCTCTCTCCTGTTGCCATGGTAGGCCACGGGGCTGAAATGGATTCTGCTTATTAAATTTGCGAGCTCTTGTGTACTCAGGATGAATGGCGTTCAGTCATAAAGAGGCCCATCCTCCTAATGTGGCTGGATAGTTTTATCTTGGAAAGCCAGGCACTCTAACTCTGCCAGACGAGGGGCTCATTAACCTATTAACAGCAGCCTTGGAGCAGTTCAGCCCACAGGGGCTCGGAGCGGGTTTTCCAGGAACGTGCCCAATGCTGGCTCTTGGAACCCAGAAAGCCTGGGAGTTCTGAACTTTCTGTGCTTTCTGACACTGACCTCCAAGGGAGCACTGCTTTTGACTTGAGGCCTTGGAGAAGGCTTCCAAATTTGAGTGATGGAGTTAAAGTCACGGGTGTGTAGTTGAATAGAGGTGTGTGGTGTCACATGGTGAAGGCTTTGGAATTTGGGGTTTTTAGAATACAGTAATAGGTATGGGACAAGATGGACGTTCTTGGGTGTTGTCTCTTTCTGTCTTCTTCTTCCTTCTTCTTGCTTTCAGGTACTAGTTTTTGGTTGGATAGAAAATCCTGCAGTGCGGGTCACAGATGTTTGGTAATTGGGTCAAAAGTATAAATAATATAGGTGTTAGCTCTTTATTGGACTGTTTTGCTTTAAAAGACCTTGTAACTAGCTAGATTCGTCTCCATTTTGCTGGCTTTTAGCTGGTAGATAGAAGTGTTGCAGAACTCTCTGTACTTTAGATAAGATTTAATAAACAACCAAGTCCAAATGAGAAATCTGTCTCCTTCGTGTTTTAATCCTGACTCTGAGTGAAGGCAGAAGAAAACGAAGACAAGCCACTAATTAGGTGGTGCAGCTAACCCTTAACAGCTGGCGTCCTTGTGGCATCAAACCCAGCTCAGGGCACTCAACCAACAACTTAAAAACAGCAGAGTTTCACTCAGCACAATTTACAGAGAGGTTTGTGTGGGACCTAACACCACAGAGCCCACCAGAGCTCCAGTGCTGCTGTCAGCTCCTGTAGGAATAGCAACAGGAGGTTGGGATTGTCCAGGCCAGAGAGGCTTGCATGGGGTTGCTGCTTGGCCTCTGATTTACAACACAACCTCTGCTTTTCAAACCAAGATTACACAGAAATATGTACAATGCACCTTGGAGCCATAGCAAGCATTTGGTAGGACAGAGATCACACTTCATGATAGAAATTGAAGGAGAAAATGGAAAGATATGAGATTTAGAGGACAAGTTTCTTAAAAAAAAATAAAAAAAAAAGATAAAGAAACAAAAAAATCAAAGAAAGGATTGGTGCTTTCTTCTCTGACTTTCCTGTAAAACCAACCTTGGCTAATGCTCAAAGTGATAACACTCCTCTGAGAGACTCAAAACACTGCAGATTAAATAGAGCAAGCTGAAAGGCTTTACCTGAAAACATTCTTTCTTTCTACAGAAAACTGTGGGTTTGATTCAAGTAAATATTTATCTGTCTGTTCCAGCCATGACAGACAAACCTGGCTATTTCCAGAGCACTGGAAATAGCCGTTTCCTTCCAGTAGCCCTTCCACACAATCTTTTCCCCAGGTTTACTTCAGATCACGTGGTGAGACTTAAAGAATTACAACTGTTTTTAATCAGCGTAAAAGCAATTTTAGTCATGATTTGACATGTAGTATCACTGGGATTTTGTTTTCCACTGCACTCTTTATGTAGAGCCATGCCAACGGTTTGGGAGAACGGAAATTTGATATGCAGTGAGACAACGTCTGTTACATTATAATGCTGTTAACTTTGATTAACCAGAGGTTGGTAAAATAGCACTGCACTATATTTAGTTTCATGGCACATTTTTTTACATGTTATTATGCAAATTTTCACATGAGCTTTATTTCAAATGCAACCCATCTCTGTTTTCTTCCCCTGCAATCCTGCATGGCCAACAAAAGCCACCTGCCTGAGCTGTGCTGCGTGGTTTCCTTGCTCTGGCAGCATCCACCAA
This sequence comes from Rhabdornis inornatus, assembly GCA_013397075.1. NCBI lineage: Eukaryota > Metazoa > Chordata > Aves > Passeriformes > Rhabdornithidae > Rhabdornis > Rhabdornis inornatus. The sequence goes on from VWZS01002574.1 coordinate 2,512,960, forward strand.
CCTTGTGATATGAAATAATCACATCAAAGGTTGTCAGCACTGGACTTTTTCCCCCAGAAATAACACAGAGGTGAGGACTTTGCTTTGGTGCAAGTCCTCCCACTCCAAGAGAAGGGGTCAGAGACCAAACACCTACAAAGAGTTCCCTGACCTAGTGATGGGCTTGGTGTGGAGCTCTGAAGCTGCTGGAAGATCTTCTAAGGGAAACATTTTCCCTCTCAGCATTTGACAATGTAGATTGGAAAGGGAAGAATTCATGGAACAGAAATTGGTGTTAAAGCTCCTCCTTCCACAGAAGGTAAGCAGGAAGCTTGCCCTCTTTGAATCTCAGAGCAACTTGGCAGGTAACTCCAGAGTCACACAGAAGGAGCTGGAAATCATTCAAAAAATCCTCCTCAGCTTCCAAGTCCCCCAATACAACTGTGTAAAAGTGTCATTGCACATGGTTGGGGCAAATAATCACCCATAGTGTGGGAAGATCATTCTGGCCTCTGTAAATCAAGCACAGAATTCAAACCCAGTCAAATTTCTTGGCATTCAATCCTCCGACTTTCAGGACAGATCTTGAGGTTAATTCTCTTAATGAAATAGCAGCAAAAGGGACGTTCACGAGAGTTGTGTTTGCTTGGCAAAGCTGAACATTTAGATTTAACACTCCATTTCTGGGAGTGCTGAGGATCTGCATCCTGCAGCTGACTTTGAACATGGTGTCTCATCCTGGACATTCCCCCAGCAGCTGCTGGCTAGAGCAGCTTCTGCAGCATAAGCTGAGATGATATGAAATACAACCCTCACTCCATAGCAGCTCTTTTGAAGGCTCTGCAGACCAGAGGAACACAAACCTGCCCAGGTTTCCACAGAGCTCTCAAAACAACCCCAGCAATACCAAGCAGAAGCAATCCAAGGTGTAACAGGCTGGTTGGAAGCACTGCTAAGGTGTTTATGTATTTATTCCTGTCCAGCAGTGTCCCCCAGCAGGTCTCCTGGCCACCAGAGCCGGGGCTGGGCTGGGGGCCAGGTTCATGGATGGATCAGGTGTCTGCATGCGTAAGCCTGCCCTGGTGCCCGGTAGGTGCAGCCTGCAGGACTTATCCAGGGTCACCTTGAGTGGCTGTGTGCGAGCAGACACTGCAGCCAGGTCCCTGCATGCCAGGTCCTGCTCTCAGCCCTGACCCACGGCCCTCTTTGTTCTGAAATCTCCTCCAACAGCGAGGCTGGAGGAGAGAGGAGAGGACAGCAAAACACTCCTGGGGCAGCTGCCTAGGAGTGCAGACCATAGAAAAGGGATTAGCTCCGTCTTCAAAATGCAAATCCCCTCGACACACGCCAAGCTCACGGCGCTCCTGGAGCCGTTTGCCCAGTCCTGACTTACAGCTTTTACACAGACACGAGCTTGCCAACTTAATGTCGGAGGTATGGACAGCGGTGAATTAAAGCGGAGCCTACAAATGAAAAGCCGATTAGCAGATATTAGAAGGATATTGAGATGGAGGGGCCACAGCGGTAAGAAAGGCTCCTGGCCCTCACTTTGGTTCGTAGCACAACCCCCTTCCTGACTTCTGCAGCTCCTTTGCCATGTCTTAATCCCCTTGCACGGGGATTAAATGACCCCAGAGGAAAGAGGGGCTTCTACTGACTCTCCATGTCAAAATCCAGCCCCCAAAATCATGGAGAAGAAATGAGCCACAGCAGGCTCCTTGCTCCCCAGTCACCACCTTAGGCAAGGTGACAGGAACCAGGTGATCTTTAAAGTCCCTTGCAACTCAAATTATTCTATGATTCTATTCTATGATTCAAGGTGACTGTGCAGCAAAGCAGTTCTCCATTGCCATTAGGGAAAATTTCCAAGCATTTATGGAGAACTGTGACTGAGAGGATTTCACGTATGCTGGACATGCAGGAACTGTCAAGCAGATCACCTGGAAAGTTTGGTCAAGCAGTCAGAAAAGCTTAATTTCAGCCCTGGCCTTCATATTCCTATCCTGCAATCAGCATTTACATACATTTACCTAAAGTGGACACTCATTAAACTGGGACACATGGATTGACAAACCATTGTCTCTCAGGACCTCACTACCCCAAACAGACTAAGCTGCTGCAAAGGGTGGTCTTGGCCCAAGCTGGCAGGAGTCAGCACTGGACTCCTCACTCAAGAGCCACTCAAGACCCCCCAAAAGCTGCAGCAGTCCCAGCAGTGGACACAAAGACAAACAAGAGAAGAAAATTCCTTTTTCTGCTCCAACAGAACTTCAAATGGGCCAAAAAAGACAACTGTGGATTTTGGGAAGAGAAAGATGTGGTGATTTCTCACAAATATAATTTATTCCAGTTCTGTCTCCATCATATCTTGAAGAAACACTGCTCAGGAGAGGCTGCCACAAGCTGGGCACAGGAATCCTGATCCACCTGGGCTGGAGTCAGCACACGGAACAGCAGGAACAAGCAGGAGATGCTGAAAGAGGTGATCAAAGATCCCTGTGGATATCCTGACAGTCCGTTTTACGCCTTAGGATTTTTGCAGTAAAAAGGGAACAGCCACTTTAGAAATGCTGGCAAAGGCAACTTTAAAACACAGGATGAAGATTGGTCTTTTCCCTTCACTACCAAACAACCAATTTGGAACCTGAGATTTTCTTGCTTGTGAATGCTTCTTGTGTCTTCCCAAAGTGGGACATACCCACAAGCAATTTTATAAATTGAAGACAAACACTTCAGTCACGAAGCCAGCTTAACTTCACAAGCAAAACAAGAACAGCATTAACCCAGCATTCTTGAAGTAACATTTTAGATTTCTGTTAAAAAATAAATTACTGACTGCGGGAGGAAGAAAGGAATCATTTTGCTGTGATAATTGCAAAGCACACAAAAAAGGTAATTTTTTGCCTGACTTACATTCAGAAATGTCTCAGCTTTTACCAAATAGTCTTGGTTACCAACAGAAAGAAAGCACTGAAATATGCAAATATTTAAAAACTAGCAAGCAAATCCCTGGAGAAGAAGGAACAAAAAAGAAGTGGGGGAAGGGGTGCCAGTGAATACAGAGATGTCACAGGCTGGGAGCTGCATTCTGAAGCCTCTTGGAAGTTCTCACCAGGGACAGCCCAGGAAAGCAATGGCATGAGGACATCCTCGAGGTCCAGCTCTCAAGCACACTTGAACCTCAAAAGCAAATCATGGCTGTGCAGGCTGTGATGTTTGCAGCAGCCTCAGCCTGCCCTCGCTTGCACTCAGAGAAGGATATTTAAATGTTCTTTAGGCTCTCTTAGTGGCACTACAGAGCAGGGACAGCTCTTTCCCAGCCTGGATGAAGACCAGATATCCCAGCTCATTTTTACACCTGGCAGATACTGAAGATTATGTTGGAAATCATGAGACCTAGAGATTTAACTTTCTTACTCAAATTAAGACTTACATTCCAGATCTTTCACCCTAGTAACTTTGCTTGCTCTTGAGGGGGTCTATGCCAAGTGACTGGTCACCCTCAGCCCATCTGTGACATGGCCTTGCTCAGGGCAAGCAGCTGGATGGGGATTTTTCCCACTTTCCTTGCAATTGCCAGTAGTCTCAATAAACACGTGCTGCCAGTTACACCAAAGTGTTCCCGTTTCAAACATGCTTTATTGGCACTTAAGGCTTTATTCTGTTGGGTAGTGACTTGCATTGGAAATGGGCACAAAATCGGGGATGTTTGGGCTTAAAAAGTAGCAAACCTGGGCAGGCTGCAAGTTCAAAAGAGGCAGAAGAAAAGACTCCTTTGTGAACTATTTGTAGAGCTGGGACAGAAGCTCCTTGCTTGAGAATCCAGAAAATAACTACAGAAATTCACGGAGCAAAATACCCCTCCCAACCAACTTTGAGGCTGACGCAGGATTTTCTGGAGACGCGAATCACTCTGTTTGGGTGCGGGATTTCCCACTGCTGCTCGGCCGGTCCCTGCAGGGAGCAGTGACAGGATCTGCCATCCCGGGAGCATCTCTCGCTCCGTGCCCTGCCGCAGCCCGTGCCGGGGTGTCCCGTTCGAGTCGGTGACACCGGGGAGCCCCGGCCGCGGTCCGTGGGTGGCACAGGCGGCTCCGTGCGAGCCCCACTCGCTGGGTACATTTTCTTCCCTGCGAGCTGACACGGCTCCGCTTTTGTTTCCTGAGTAAATAGAAAAGCCACGGTGGCAGGAAGGAGAAAGGCAAGGCAGGGCTCGGCAAGCAGCGCCTGTTTACAATGACAAAAGGCTCTGCCACACTTAGGGGAGGAAATTTTCCTTCCAGACTTCAGGGCTCATTAAGTGAGTGGGCATAGCTAATAGGCTTTGTGTGCGAACGGCCCTAGCCTTGCAAGGTCCAGCTGTCACTGGGGCGAATGTCAAAAATAACAGCGGGCTCAGCCATTCTCCACCCCGCTCGAGCTTTAAAATTTATCTTTGAAAGGAGGAGGAGCAGGCAATGAAAAGTAGCAAGCAATTAATGGGAGACAAAAGCAAATGGACCCGCCGGGGCTGGTTGAGGGAGGGGGAAAAGTCCCCCGGAGCTGGGCTGGAGGGTTGGTAGGGAAGAAACAGAAAAGCTGAAGAACCCTCCTGTCAAGCAGAAACTCGTTGCGGTGACAAACGGGGCAGGGCTGGGAGGATGCTCAGGAATTGAGGGTTCCGGAGGCTCCTGTCCCGGCTGGGCAGATGCTGCCGTCTCCCTGCCACGCGTCTCCGCTCCCCGAAATCTCCCGCACAGATGGTGACTCCCAAACAGCGAGCACATGTCTTCCCTCGGATAATCCCGGGGTCAGGCTCCTCCGAAGTTTAGTCTCTCACTGCCAGCAGAAAGCTGACAAAATTATGCAGAAATAAATATGCTTCCATGTTTAACTTTTCTCTTTCACCCCATCCAATCTCAGCCTGCCCTGAGATTATATTTGCATGCATTTGGTTTATCCCCCTGTCAGCTCCGTCTGGAGGGAGATGCACAAATGGCTCGTTTGAGGGTATTTTGTGATTCATGTGATGCATCAATGGGGAAAATAAAGGATTTAAAATCTCCAGAATTTTTAATAGCTTACAGTCTTGGCACCCACAGTCCCACGGAACGTGCCTACTGTATTTTTAGCTAACCTCAAGCTGACTTTGGTTTCAGGCAGCAACATCCTACACTCCAGAGCTTTCCTTTGTTTTAAAGGATGTACCCTTACTGCAAAACAAGTCACCCACGTTTTTAAAACACAAGGGTGCACCTCTTCTCTTTTCCTACTGAAAACTGTTTTTCCATGGATCTTGCAGCTATGGTCCCTGCACCAAGGTGAGACTGTGCTTGATCAGCCTGAACTCATGACATTTACACAGTGCTTTGCTACTTCTGGACGGAAGACACAAGCTATGAGCAGTGGGTTCTGTATGTCAGACAATTTAGGGGTCAAACTATGGGTTTCAGACCAAGAAGTGTGAAACTCCCCTTATCCCATGTCTGGAAAATGGACTTCCTGAAACAAAGGCACTTGCAAGCACTGGCCTTAGCACAAGGGTTTAACCAAATGGCTTAGCATCATTTCTCTTTTTGGCAACAAGGAATTCAACCCACAGCACTCCCAGCACTGCAGAAGTACAGGCTGGGCCTTTCCTAGCTCCAAGGCCAGGAAGAGCTCCAGGTTGCTGGGAAGGGCTGGGATGACCTCACAGCGCTGTGAGGTCAAGGCGAAGAATGCCTGTGAGGAAACATTCCCAGAGGAATTCAGGGCACCTACTCCAGAGCCAGACAGCCTTGCAGAGGAGATGCTGACACATCTGACTACATTCTGATCTTAAACAACAGTAGCACACCTTTCTCATTCCCCATTGCATTCCCTGTTTTCTCATGTGCAGATACGCTGTGATAAAAGACAAATAAAACTCTTAGAAAGTTTTGGGTTAGTTTGAGCCTCAAAATATCACCAGAGAAGAGGTGAATCATGCCTGGAAATCTTTGAGGGTGCCTGAGAACAGCACAGAAATTTTGCTTGCATGAGTCACGCTGGGGAGAGCTTGAGCTCTCAAAAGATGCAACAATACACCTTGATGGGAAGGAAGCGAAGAGAGGGAGCCTACTCCAAACACATCTGCTCAGATCCAGGGTTCAGCTTGTTGCACTTGTATGGGGAAATCTGTGCAAACAAACAGTTATTGAATGGGTCAACTGAGCAGAGCGGCTGAAGGAGCAGAACAATGGGGCGGTTTATTCACTTAATGTATGCCAAGGCCATTCACCAGGCAAGCACCTCTCGAGGAGCCACGTGACAGACAGACTCAATTTGCTGTTTGCCGAGGTCATGCGTTCGGGGTGCCTCGGACAGAATTTGTTAATGGCAGTGACAAGGACGGCGAGGGAGCAGCCTCATTTCCAGCACCTCCACGGTGTTGGGGTTTTGTTCTCTTTAATTGTACGTTGGGAGGAGAAGGGTTTTCTGAGCTCTTCACTGAGATGCGATGCTTGTATCTCCATTTTTTTACCTCTCCGAGCCCTTTGGAAGCCAATGTGTGCTGCTGCACAATGCCATGTGTCCCTCTGCCACCAGTCCCTCTGTCACCAGTGTCATGTCAGGTGGGATTTGGAGTCCAGCAACAAAGGCAACACGGAGCCATCAGCATGTGGGGAAGAGAGCACAAAAACCAGGGAATGAGTTCAGGGTTTCATTTATAGTCAGCCTCGGCCTCCTGGATGCTGCAAAACACTCAGAGATTCAGCTGTACAAACAGTGGGTTTGACAAATTCATCCTCCCCTTCTGCCCAAGGACTCTTCATGGCCACTCACAGCTTCTCTGCATTTATTTGCTATTCAAACAGATCTGATGGATAACTTTTCTTTAAAGTAAAGCGAGTTGATGGACCATGGCAATCCCCAGTTGGAGTCTCTCTGCTGAATAGGGGTGAAGGGATCACAGGCTGCAGTTGATCCCCGCTTGTTGATGGAAGGTTTGTCCAACTCTCCTTAACTTGCAAAATCCACTGCTGGTGGTGAATGAACACCTTCAGCATAGGATGGGACTCAAGGAGCAAGGGTAGTGGGACAGGGTTTGGCACCATTTGCACAGTCAAGTGGGGGTTTGCTCTGGGTGAGACAGCACAGGTCACCCAGAGCAGTCAGACAGCTGGTGAGCAGGATCTAAACACCTCTTTGAGGTATTACCCCAGATTTTCAGCATAAGACAGCATCAGGGCCATACAGGAAAACAGGCTGATGAAGATGGGAAGAGGAGGAACAAGAGAAGTGGCAGGAAAGGGAGGAAGAATAAACAGGCAGGGCAGGATGGTGCTGCACTGGGGGGAACATCCCGCACCCCAGGCTCGCTGGGCTGGAGGCTGGGCCAGGAGCTTTGGGGGGCACACATTGTGTAGCCTCACCTCTCTTCCCGCACCCAAGGTCCCCTTCCCCCTCGGGCCGGGACTGACAGGATTTCCTACGCATCTGTATGCAAATCACAGGCTGACGCACCGGGAGAGGCACTTTGTTCCGAGCATCCCCGGCACAGCTGCTCCGCTTCCCGGGCCCCTCCGGCCAGACACACCGCGGGGCTCGGGACACGGCCACACCAAATAAAACACGGCACAAATTCAGGCAAAGTCCCCACAGCCAGGGTCTGCCATGAAGTGTTGAAGGCTCTCGGATAGGGACAGGGAAAAGTCAAGCTGCCTTTACAAAGTATCGTGGTAAGTCTTCGGGAAAGCAGCAGGTAAAGAAGGACAATGACTTGTTAGAAGGCCAAACCAGAGTATTTTTCGCATTGATGTGGCCTCTCGTGTCCAGCCCAGTACCTGGCTGGGAAACAGTCTGCTCCCAGGCTGGAAGAAAATTTCTTGCAGCTGGGACTTGGTGACAGAGCTTCAGAGTTCCCTCCAGCCCCACAGACACAAAGCACAGCCCCCCCAAACATGATACCTTTGGATTTCTTCAGTGTCTCAGCCAAACCACTCTTTCTTCTGCCTTCTCTTTGGATTTTTTTTTTTTTTCAGTTAGAAACCCATTACATTCTGGGGGGGGAAAGAAAACCAACAGTGCCTATTGTCTCAAAAACCTGTTTATTTTCAGCAAGAAGTGTTTACAGGGCCCCGCTGAGTTCCCAGCCATCTCTGCATCAGAGAAACCTGAAACACTCTGGGAGGTGATTTTTCAATCGACCAAGACAGGAGCACTAGAAATCTGTGCCACTGCTCCCCCAACGAGAGACCAAGGTTTGAGCTGCTGGCCCCGAGGAGCTGTGTGGGGTGACTGATGGGATGGGCAAACCCAAACAGCCACCACCTCCCTTCCTCACTACTGGAAATTACAGCAAATATTGGTGGAGCAATGGGAAACACCCCATTAAAGTACGTGGTGCTTATGGGATATGCAAAAAAAAAAAAAAAAAGGTGGCTTTATACCAGCATCAGGTTTATGGTTTGGCTCCATCTGTGGCCAGGGTGACCAACCTGTGTGCAAACCCGTCGTACCTCTCTGGTGCATCTTCCACCCCAGTTGTCATTTGCAACTCAAACAGCCGGTGCCTCGGGGGATCTGTTTATTTTCTTCTTTTTGCTGGACGAGATTCTCTGGCTCAACACTTTATAAAAGCAGATTTTATTTTTCCCTTCATCCCATGCGACACAGATGCAAATGGGGAACAGTAGGATGCCAGCTTATCTTTTATTTGTGCTTTTAGGTTATAATTGCAGTCTGAATCACTGACTTTTAAGTTACGCTACATTCTGCCTCAGCAGAGAAAGGGAGAGGAGCGGAAACAGGGAATGATCCCTTGAAGTTCAGAAACACCATGCAGCTTTGCTTTCAGACAAAAAGGCATTTGCAAGTGTTCCTCCCATTCGTTACAGGCACAAACTATTGCCATGATGAAATAATAAAGAGAGTTAATTGAGATGGGGGGGGGATCGAACAAGAAAGGCTGCTCCGGTTCCTATATGACCATTGTGCTCATGATGGTGGTATCCATTTTCCAGCTCTGATTTTGGGGAGTTCAGAGTGTTTTACCTCATCCCAAAAATCAGTATTTCAGTGTGCTGCAAAGCTGAGCTCTCCAGGCACATGAAGCCCGTGTGTGGGTGCAGCCCTGGTGAGGGAATGTCACTGCTGCCTGTCTGCTGTCCCCGCATCCGTCCCGCTCCCGCCGGGGCTGGCGAGCCCAGCCGTGCCCTGACCTGCATTAACACTTCCCCGCAGACGGGGGAGGCAATAAAGCAATCCCAGCCCTGCCGGCTGCTCCGGCAGCGGGCGAGACACCTGGAGAGCCCGGCCATCCCTCCCTCCTCCTCGCCCTCCGCAGGGATGGGGACTGTGAAGTTATAAATCCCCCAACAACACGGGCTTAGCCATGGAAAGGGTATTTGCACTCAATGCTGAGTCCTCATTTCCTTTTGAAGGCTCTACATGTTTGATTAGCCAACTTCAGCAGCCCCATAGCATCAGGTCAGGGTAATTAGAGACCTTGTGTTAATGAGTAAACAATGGCTCGAAAGCCTAATTGACACTTCCAAGCCCATGCATGTTGCTAATTGCCAGAGCCACGGCCCCCGTGCTAACCCATGTTAAACCCTCTCATGAATGAGTTATCCCCTGTACTGGCAACGCTGGGAAATCTCCAGCAGCGGGACAGGGCAAGGAAGGCGAGGGGCTGGGATGGGTGCTGCCACATGGAAAGTGTTGGAATGGTGCTCTGTGCCTTTCTCCCTGCCAAAGGTCTGTCCCGAGGCTCCCAAGCTCCGTGCCCCCAGCAGTGACCCCCAGGACCACCCTGCTCGGAGGGGAAGGGCAGGCATTGCCCGCTCCCCCTGCCCTCTCCATCTTCCCCAGACAAAGCCTGTCTCGGGCAGCGGGTCCTGGGGAGGGGGCCGGGGCAGGGCTGTCTGGTGGGAAGTGTCAAGGCTGGGTCGCACGGCAGAGAGCCCTGGAGGAGCAGAGGGAGAGCCGGGGTGAAAGGGCAGCGCTCCCTTCCCACCAGCCGCCCTCCCTCGCCTCGCCTCGCTCCTCCTGCCCTTTGCTCCTCTGTCTTGCTGCTCCCCCAGCCTGGCCTCGGAACGAGGGAAATCCCAGCGCAATTCATGGAGCATTTCTCTCCCAGATAATTTACAGACACGGCATCTGCTGAACATGGGCTGGACACTGGACTTAAACTCAGCTTTCAGACCCCCTAGCCTTGTTCACAATAAATTTGGGTGTTATTCAGGCAGTTGGACTAGATGATCATTGCAGGTCCATTTCAACTGAAATATCCTATTCTATTCTATTCTTTTTTTCGCCTAAAAATAACTCCCCAAAAGAACTAAAAGTGCCTCTTTGTCTGATCCCAGTTGCAGATCCAATGCAGTTCATCCAGGCAAACTGCACTGACAAACTCAGCCCAAGGATCATGCCTCATCCCAAGGGAGCTCAGCCTCGGCTAGGGTGTGATGGAAACACCAAATCAACCTTCATTTCTTTCTTCTGCACACAGCAGGGGCTGAAACCTGTCTCATCAAGTAAAGCCTCCCTTAAATTAGGTTGATATTATGGACTTAAGAAGCTCCTGGTGACAGGATCGACACAGACAGGCTAAAACAAACACCTGAGCTGAAAGCAGAGTTGCAGGCGAAAGACAGCAAGTCGTAAGAGCTTTGAAATGCCCCCCAGCTCACAGCTTGGGCGTCCTGGTGAGAGACATCCCTGTGGCTCTGCCTTTGCACAAAGGAGAATCAGAGACTGGAAGTGGGGAATGGGTGTTTCCTTCATGTCAAAAGAGACAAAACCCCCCTCACCAGAGACCATCACCCCCCACAGCAAATTTGCCAGCCAAAATCTGCCCCACCCCAGCTGATTTCCCATCCACACGTCCATCTCTAATCACAAAAATTAATTTTGCGGCACGCTGGTATTGACATATCCTGATGCCTGGGTGAGGGCAGCACCAGTTTGGGTTGCAGCCCTTGTCCCTGCAGCAGAGCTGTCCCCAGCCTCACGGGTCCCCATCCCAGGCTCCAGAGTCCCCACGCAGTGTCCAGGTGTGAGGGAGCACCGGGCACAGACCAGATGCATACTTCTATATGAGACTCACTAATGGCCTTTCAGGTACAACATTATTATTTTCCTCTAATGGCTGCTTTTCTCTTTCTTCCTCGCTGGCTCATAAAAGGCACATCATAACTACAGAGGGAGGGGAAAAAAAAAAGGCGAAAGCCTTGCAAATTACAGCAATCAGAGAGCCTGGACCATTAGCAGCATCTGGGACTGCATTTTACATAACAGTGGACACTTTCTTTGAAACAATTACAGCTAATAATGAATTAGGATTGACTGGGCTGTAAACGTTTCAAATTGCAATTCAGAGACTGTCACTCCTCACCACCCCCTTCTCGCTGGAAAAAGCCCTCTGAATACTCGGTACTCCATGAGGATATTGGGAGGAGATGAGGTTCCCCGTGGCCACGAGTGCAAAGTCCTGCGCTGTGGCCCCATCCTGAGCTCTGGTGGATTTGGGATCTTGCCTCCAAATGCAGATGCTTCAGGGAAGAGTTTACACTGTAAATTGGTGTATCAGGGTGGATTGTCCTGGTCTTTTTTAACTAATCCCAATTTAAGGATGGATCAGCAGGCTGTCCTTTTCTGCAAAGGAGCAGCTTTCCAAAGGGATGAGGGGCTAACTGCTCCATAAGCCGCACTGTGGAGTTGCTGTGGCCCATGGGGTGTCCTGTCCACACCTGCCCCAGCCCCCGTGAGCCCAGTGCTTCCCTGATCTGCAGCTCAGTCTATTCCCGAATTTCTGTCCCATACTGTGGGGTCTGGGGCTTGATCCTCACATGTATCACAGCTGAGACTGCAACCTGGAGGCAGCTCAAAATCCATCACAGGCTGGGACTTTTTCTGTCTCATCTGGAGCAATGAGACCCTCCAGCTGTCGGGAATTTAAAAAGTGTGTGAGTTTATAATAAGCCAGAAAAGTTATTTGAGAAGATGGGCTCTTCTCCCTTTGTTTCTGAGGGTTGCACTGGCTCTGCAACGCTTGGGAACACACCATGCCCACCTGGACAGGAGCCACTCCTGGGCCAAGAAGTCCCTGTGTCCCCCACGTAGCTCCAGACCCCCCAGATAGAGCAAGGACAGAGCTGGGGGTCACTGGGGCTCAGTCCCCCACCTTGGCCAGCACAAGCCCCTCCAGCTGGGCTGGGTGTCTGCATGCTCGACCTCCCACTGCAGCTGCCTCAACAACACAGGTACCCGAAGAGAAAGTTAAGAAAAAGGCTTCAATCCCTCCCCTTTTGCTGGAATAAAACCCTTCCTTTACAAGGAATAAATATAGAGAGGGGGATTGAGAGGAGGGAACACTCGGGGCCCTCTGTGGGAGCGCAGATGTGCTGTAAATGGGGTGCTCTCTAACTGCTCAAAGCCCCTTCTCTCCCGAGCTGGCAGGTCCTAAAAGGCCACTTGTTCTGCAAGTTGGCTGCTGTTTCACCCACCATGTCACCTCAGGTCTCCAAGATCATTCACACAGGCTGATGTTCATCCCCGTTCCCAGGAGGGTCACCAGTCACACACTGAAGCAGAGGGGACATGAAGAGACAACGAGGACCCCACATCTCCCCCAACCCCAGCCCTTCCCAGGGGAAAAGCAGCATATTCAAAGATTAAAGGATGCAAAATCAACCTTAAGCAAAAGAAACCCCATGCTCCTGTGTCTGATACACCCTGAGGAACAGTTTTGTGTCTATTCCTTGAATGACATTTGAGTTTTGAAATGCTCAGCAAGATGCTCCATTCTGTGCAAGCCACAGACCGTGGCTGCCACCTCTTGCACCCTGGGCACACCTCTCCTTCCACCTTAACCTGCCAGGTTTCATTAGCAGCATCTCTTTCCCACTTTTGGGAAACCTGAAGCCTGGCACTAAGCATGCCTGGCAAATGGCTGCCAATTTTACAGAGATGCCTCACACCAGCCTTAAAACTCTAATTATAGAAGAATAACAAGGCTCTAAAGCTCAGAAGCACTTAGACATTATTTCAAGCCAACCAACGAGGAAGTTACAGCTGCTGTAATTAAACATGACACGGAGAAGTCAAGCATTAAACGCAGGTTCATTAAGAAAGCGCAGGGACTCGGTGATCCATAAAGGCAGGACCTTGTAGTTGTGGGCCAGCTGGGGAGAAATTCAGAGAGAAGTCTCACCCATCTACCTCGAAAAGGAAGCAGCAAAGCAGCTAATTGTGTTTGCACGATGATAACGAGGCACTGGCAGGATTTTCTGGAGGACAGCTCAGTTGCTGGCTGTGGTTGGGTTCCCAGGGCACCATCCCGTGCTGGGACACCAGCCAGACACTGTGTAGGGTCAGCCCCCGACCCCACAGCACCCAGAGCTTCCCTTGCACCTCTGTGAATGAGCTCTTACACCCGCACGTGAAAAGAGAATGGAGAAGGTGGGATCCTGCCTTCTTCCTGGTTCACTCCCAGTTTCCATTCCCTCAGGGTGTCTTGTCCAGGTTCCCACCCAGAGACCTCAGTCTCTCTCAGGAGCCTAAATGCACTAATTAGGCAGTGCTCTGGGCTGGTTCCTCAAGTCCTGCAGAAACTGGAGTGAAGCATCCCAGGCAGGGACCATCTCGGGGAGCTTCAGAGGAGCAGAGATGAGAAATTCTGTGATTCAGCTGCTGGATGCCACATTTGGTAGTTTTCAATTTGCAGATCCATCTGTGGTTATTACACAAAAAAATCTTAGACCCAAGAAATGTTCTCATTGTTTAGGTGCTGTTCCACCTGCAGATACCTCGAGCTCCCCAAGCCGCTCTCGCTGGGTGCAGGGCAGGATTGGGCTGAGACAGGTGATCTGTAGGTGCTGGCATGGGGCAGGGGCTGTTCACTCGAAATTTAACTAAGCCCAAGGCCCTTTCCACATGGGAATGGCAGTGGGATAGGGAGGCAGCCAGGCACACTGGGACCCCACAACTCCCCATGCAGCACCTTGGGGACAGGAACCACAACCACAGAAACAGGACCATAACCTACCGCCACACTGACACCCCCGAGGGGAGAAAAATCCACTGGGGGGGGTTGGAAACATGCCACAAAAAATAGACACTAATCCTCAACCACCCCCAGATCTGAAATAAATAAATAAATAAACAAATAAATAAATAAATGAACCCCATCAGAATGCAGAAGAGGGGATGAAGAATAGAAGAAAGGAGGATGAACAGCACGACCCCCCCTGACCCGGAGCGTGCAGCCCCGGCTTTGTGCGAGCCCCTTCCCCCCCGTGCCTGCCCTACAATCAGGGCAGCTGCCTGGAACGGGGCCGGCTGCCGTGGAGGAGAGGGCAAGGGGGCAGAGAGTAATTTATTTACTCCTCACAATGTGCTGTTTGAACAGGCTCCCAAAGAAAACGGAGGAGGAAGCAACACTCTGCCAGGCGGGAGGAGGAGGGGGATGCGGGGCTGGGGGAGATGGTCCTAAATGGATTAAAAATTTACCCTGCAACTGTGGGGCTTTAATTGATACAGGGGAAGGGGGGGAGCGGTAAAATTTCCCTCTAATTGTATTAAAGATACACTAATTAGGTTGATTAAAAACAGAGAGGCTGTTTCTTTCTTTCCCCAGAAGGCCTAAGGGATGGTGATGGGGAGGGGGGAGAAGTGCAAACAGATTGGAGTTTAAAAAAAAGAACACAAGAGAGAAAAGTGCTCAGCCCCTGTGAGAGGTGCAGACCCATCAGCTGCCCGGGGCACCATGAGAGCAGGAGCAGTCTCCCAGGAATGGTAGGATGGCCAAAGCTCCACCTTCTCCCCAGAAATGAGGTGCCAAGGTAGCAGTGTCGCTCAGTAGCTCCAGTGCCCCAAAATCCAGGGCTTTGTTCAGCTGCAATGCCCTAAAATTGGGGGTTGCATTAGTTTTGGCCCTGTTTTGTGAACTTTGGATCATCCTTATCTACATCCTTATCTACACAAATGTCTATAAATCCTGTGGGTAAATAGATGTGCACATATATAAACTTTAAAATACAAGCTGTACTTTTGTCCCAAAAAGAACAAACCTAAGCAGTAGTTTAACTGCTTAGTCCTCACCCAGGTGATCCCAGCCATTAAAGAATGAACACACTAAAAGGGAGAGGATGAGCAGGTTCATCTCCATCACTAAACCCTCCCATTGCATGTGCTCTCCTCCTCTTTCCACTTTCTGATCTCATTTCTCACTCCCTCAGCCCAGAGCCCACTGAGGGTGTGTGACAGCCCCTCTGAAAGACTGTGAACTTCTTACCTGGGAATTCCTGGTTTGAGGAGCCACCTGACCTTTCCTCTTTCTTTAGGAAGGACAGAAAAGAACTTTTCAGACTGGGGAAAAGTTTCCCTCTGAAAGGTTTTATTGCTCATGTATAAGGCAGTTGCTAATTGATCTGTCAAATGGCCAAGCTGTAAAACGGGAATGGCAAATAAAGAGCTGTGACTTTAAGGGAGATAAACAATATCGTGCTGGCTTTTTTTTCTCCTTCCTTCCTCTTCCAAATGACCATTTTATCCTTAGTCTGAAACCACGGGATGAAGGGCAAACTCAAATTGAGGAAGGAAGCTTGATGATTTCTGATGCTTCCATTACTGCATAATCAAGGACTAAAACTGCAATCAACAGAACCGCCTTTGCAACCCAGCAGCTTTCAAAAAACTCAAGTGAAAGGGAGATAATTTTCTTTGTGGGACTTTATGTTCCTGAACCACCACCTCCCTTCCGCCTTATTTTCTTAATGTTTGTTTAGGAAGGAGAAGTGGAGGGCTCCAAGGAGACAGGCAGGCTTGGATGAGCGCAGTAAAGTGTGGTTTAGGTTGGAGGGGACCTTTGAAGGTCATTTATGCAGAGGTCGAGTGCAGAGTGATGCAGGGCAAAGGCATTGCAGCCCTGAGAAGGCAACTAGTCACCAAAGAAAATCCTGGAATGGTTTGGCTTGGAAAGGACCTTAAAGGTGATCTTGAGCCAGGCCACTGCCAGGAGCAGGGACACTTTCCACCAGAGCAGGTGCTTTGTGTTTGAGCAGCCAAGGTGCCATATTCCATCACCCCCACCTAGAACTTGGTGTGAGCCTCTCCTGTGGCTGCAGCTGGTGGTGGCTGGTGTCACTGGGTGAGGGGAAATCGAGTCAGTTCACCCCTGATCCTCTTGTCACAGCACCTGTCAGGACCCTGCTGCCAGCCAAACCAGCAGTGCTACCTGAGCCTGTACTGGCCATGCCCATCAACACCCCAGCTCCTGGGGCCAGGGGCTTTGAAACCAAATGTAAAACCTTTTCTTCCATCTTCCCCTTTAATTTAGGCAGTGTTGAGGCTGTGGCAGGGAAAGGGTGTGCAATTGCTGGAGCTGCAGCAAGCAGCAATGCAATGCAGCAGAGCCTGGATCCTTTCATCTCTGAGTGACGGGGCGCACACGGCGCGCTCTCCTCTTGAAAGCATCTCTTGGCTTCAGAGGCTTCCCCAGCCCCTTTGACAAACACCTCAAGCCTTTGTAGGTGACTATCACACTCTGCCACAGGTGACACGTCCCGCCAGCTCTTCCCTCCCCTGCACAAAAAGCTTCACTTGAAAGGCAGCTTTTGATGGCATTTGACTCGGCCCATTTCTGAACAGCCTCAGAGCAGCAGCAGTTGGCTCTGGCTGGAGGGGCCCCCTGAATGCCCAGGGCATGCCAGGGGGTTGGAAGGGTGGTGCTGGCTGCTGTCAGGTGGGAAACACTCAGAAACAGCCCACCCTGTTTTATTGCAGGGTTGTCTGCCCCCCTCCACCTCCACACTCTCCCCTGGATGAAGCGCCAGCACAATTCCCTGCAGTCATTTTGGTGTGCCAAGGTGAGCACCACTTGAAGCAGTGGTGCCACGAGGGACAAGGAGGAAGGGAAAGGGACATCAGCATCATCACCCAGCTCCCAACCTGCTCCAGCTTCACCCCCCACCACCAAGTCTCCTTTTGCATGTCAGGTATTCCTACCGCTCTCACTCTCGAGGAATCAAAAGGAAATGAAGCTTGCACTGCACAATCCCATGATTACACAACGCTTTTACACCACAGAAATGTCAGCTGAGGTTGTAAGGTGGTGGCAACCTCAGCTTGGCTGCCCAGGTTGCCCATTGCTCACAGCTTTCAGTACACACAAAGCCACACTCTATTTTTTCAGTACTACTATGTTTGCTGGGAAATTAAGTTTTAGAAGGACTAAAAATATTAACAAATTTAGGCTGAGAAAATGGGAGGAGGAGGAGAACGGATTTTAAAAATGTCAAAACACTCAGATGCAGCATTTTTAATGAAATGTTTCACTTCAGAAATGCCAAAACATTTTGTTTTGACATTTTCAAAGTGAAACTTAATGATTTTTTTTCCTTAGTAACATCATGGATTGCTTCGTAATAACCTGAGTGAAAGAAAAAGGAAGGAGGAGAAAACTTTTCACCATCCTTCCAGCAACACGTTGACATAGAAAGAGCATTTTCTTCCCTCTTCCTGCCATTTTGCCAACAAATTTAGGCATTTTCTGTTTCACTTCACATTGCACTAATGAGTTTCCCTCCTGTTCTGCACTGAAAACAGGCTCTCGTCTTCTGGAGGATCTCCTGCCCACTGCTGCTCTCATTGCCCAAAGAGGTTTCAACACAAGCAGCTTCCTTGGAAAATGAGCTTCCTCCTCTGCTGTTCAGGGACTGAGCATCCTGCAGAATGAAACCTCTCTGTGCTATCACCCAAGCCAGCAATCACCTTTTCCTTTGGCTCCAGCCACATTTTGGATCTTCCTGGATGTTGGACTGGAGGAACTGGTGCATGATCCAAATGAGTCCACGACTTTCCCTACAGTGCTGTGTCCAGCTTGGGAGCCCCCAGCACAAGAAGGATGTGGACCTGTTGGAGTGAGTCCAGGGGAGGGAATGAAGATGCTACAAGAGCTGGAGCTGCTCAGGATGGGAGAGCTGGGGGTGTTCAGCCTGGAAAAGAGAAGAATCCAGGGAGACCTTAGAGCCCCTTCCAGTGCCTAAAGGGGCTCCAAGAGAGATCAAGAGGGGCTTTGGACAAGGGCATGGCTAGGACATGGAGGAATGGCTTCACACTGACAGAGAACAGCATTAGATTGGATATCAGGCAGAAATTCTTCCCTGTGAGGGTGGTGAGGCCCTGGCACAGGGTGCCCAGAGAAGCTGTGGCTGCCCCTGGATCCCTGGAAGTGTTCAAGGCCAGGCTGGATGGAGCTTAGAGCAACCTGAGAAGGCTCTAAGCCTTCTAGGTGGAAGGCATCCCTGCCCATGGCAGGGGGATGGAACAAGATGAGCTTTTAAGGTCCCTCTCAATCCAAACCATTCTGGGATTCATGATTTGATATCCCACCCAAACCTCTGGCAGGACAGAGAGGCGAGGGCTGGTCCACAGCCAGCAGCATCCTGAGCCCTCCTCCTCTACACAGACATAAAATGGACTATGAAAGTTTGTCAGCCATGAACCAAATGACTGTTTACATGTGTTTATTATGCACTTATTTGTGGTCTGCAACTCTTCTCCCAATGCCTTGCTCATAACTATCCTGTCCTGTGCTGAGACCCTACAGTTTAACACTGACCAGTGCAGGCTTGGGGAATTGGGAAGGTGTTTCTGGAATCAGCCTGGAAAGGACAGAAAGCTGAGTAACACTCGAGCCAATGGGAGCATGAGGTACCAGGCATCCTCCACTTGTTTTGAGGCATTGGGTGAGGACTCTTCAGCCTGGCAAGAGGAGCCCATCATATGGCAAAAATCCAGGCCAAAGGGCCCCTCTGGATAAAAATAACACTTGCAAATGAAGAAACACAAACAGAAGGTGTTGCAAGCTGTAAAAAGAGTAAATAGAATCTCAAATCCCCAAAATGAAGCAAATTTGGTACCTTTGCAGCCCCCTCAGGTGAGGTCCCAGCCCAGGGATGAGCAGCTGCAGCTGGGGAGCTCCAGAGCTGGAGCAGTTTTGGCTCCTAGGAAAGGAGGATGGATGTTTCCTCCCCACAGGTAAGGAGCTGATTCCTTGCAGGGAATGGCAAGAGCTGATGCAGTTGTGGACAAATACATAAATCTAAAATATATCAAAAAATAGTAAACCTGTATGAGGAAACAAATGCAGACTTTTGTCACTTCTTGCTGGAAAACACACAGCCAAAGAGGCAATGGGGACAGCTGGCTTCCAGGGGAAGCCAAACCCAGCAAACCCTGGCAGATTTTCACTGGGGGAAGGAGGCAGAGACCCAGATAACCCTGGCCTGCCACTGGGGCAGGGTTAAAGCTCAGGAGAAGGTGATCCAAGCCCTGAGCAGCCTTTTCTTTTCCAGGCTCAGCCACATGTTCCACTGTGGGACACTTCTCTTCGCTCAGTGCAGAAGAGATCAAAAATAATGAACTGCTTGCACACTCCCTGCATGTGCAGACCTGTATTTACATATGGAAATTAAATCCTTGGGTAGGCAAAGCCAAGCACATCCAATGGATTTACATCAGGCTCCTTACTGAGGCTTTCTTGGAAGTGTCTCCACAGTGCCAAGGCTCACATGCTGAGCCACAGCGTGTCCTGGAGTGGCTGATGGCAAGGGGACAGGGAAGTGTTTGAGGATGCTCTTGACCACAGTGGCACTGTGGTTATCCCTGCAGCAAGGCCCACTCTGTGCTCCTCAGAGCGGGGACCCAAAACCCCTCTATTTGCTAACAAGAGTTCTGCATCCTATTTAAAGGACAGTGCTGCCTATTAAGCAATTTACTCATTTCTAATTAAGATTATTCAGTACAGCAGGTTTTGCTCTTGCAGCTGAGTGCTCACAACTGGCCACAGGCTCAGAAGGAGGAAAAGAGCTTCAAACACCCATCCTCTGCAAGGAGAGACGTTTTGTGGCAGTAAAAACTACAGGGAGAAAGCAACAGCCCCCAAAATGTGAACTGTCCCTTTAATTTCTGTCAAGGCTAAAGCCCACAGACTACAAAAACAACATTTTAATTTAAATTCCGATTCCACATTCATTCATGGGAGCTGGCTCCGAGCGGGGATTTCATTAAAGGCTTTAATAGATTTTATAGGACTTGTCAGATCCGGAAAGGTTATGGAGCAAATGCATTTTCTCTGCTTCCAGAATTTCAACAACGGCTCGGTAAACAAATTTACCATGAAAATGCAAAGAGTCCAACCTTGTACAGACAAGGAGAAATGAACTTCATCTGAGTGACTTAAAGGCATCAAGATTCACTCTCTGTCCCTTCCCACCTCGCTTCCCTCCACTCTTTTCCCTTGGCATGCTCCGCAACTCAGAACGTGTTTCTTTTTTGGTGGAAAACCAGAAAAGGAGAAACATTTTTTTCCATGGATCATACTTGGATTCAAAGCTATTAATAAATAATGGCAGCCTTGGCAGCAGTGCAGGGATGAGGGGCTTAGAGGGGCTGCTAAGAGAGCTCTCATCCAAGATTAGCTCAGACCCTGAACAACTGATTGACTCAGGACAGGGGGTTTTGCAATGAGATACTGTTTTTACAAAAATCCCCGGGTGTCTGAGGACAGATGTGCTTCAGGGGGTGAAGATGGATGGAGAGTGAGCAGAAAAGAGAGTTTGCAACAGCCACACCTTTGCTCCTGACCCATCAAGGGCTTCGTGAGCCCTGCCTCAGGGTCTTCTTGACCAGCCCCTCCATTCAGCCAGAGAATGAAGCTGATTTGGGCTGAACAACCAAAAATGCACAAGTTCTGACAAAATATTTTTCCAGAGTCTTTTCCAGCTGCATTTTATCACTTAACAAATCAAGCTTGAAGGCAGGTCCCGATGCCAGGCCCAGGGAAGGAGCCCGCCAAGGCTGGGCAGTGCAGGCAGATGTCCCACCTTGGGGACACGGTGCCATCGGCTGCAGGAGCCGTGCTGGGGTGGCTGCACTCACCAGTCAGTGACTGGGAAGTGCTGGGCATCACTGGGGAGAGCCAAACTGCAGGAATCAAAGGCTGATGCCTTGGCAACCAAGTCGTGGCAATGCTGAATAAAGTGAAGAAAAGGCCTCTTGTTTTTGGATGAGCTCTGTAAACAGAGATGAATGTCAGAGGAGATTTTGCCTGAGCATCATTTAGAGGCTGTATAGTGGCATCACAGAGAGAAATACGCCTGGAGAAAATTATAGCTAATGCAAACCTCCAACCAAAACCTTTTTTCTGTTAGAGGGTAAGACAAGTTGATGACTTTATTATTATTATTATTACGATGATTATTTTCCCTCCTTATGACTTTGCAATTTGAGATTGACAGGTCCTAACACAGCTGCTCTGGATGCTTTCCCAGCTCCACAAAGAGAGAGGCAGAGTGAAAAGCAGCCGGGCGGTTCAAGAGCCACTGGTGGGGTGGGAGAGGGACTCGGCAGCTCCAGCACAGAGACCCCATAGATGTGGGACCCTGTGCCGAGAGGTGTCAAACATCTGGGAGTCCCTTTCACTGGGAACAGGCACTGCAGGTGGCTGGGATGTGGCTGCTAGCTATGCTGTAATTATAGGAAGCTAGGGAGAAAAGCAGATTTAAATCAAATGACTGAGTTAAAGCATGAGAATTCCTGTGTAATTTATGGTGCATTAAATAGCCTAAATATTCTCTCCTCATGAGTTACTCTAATAGCTAATAGTGCTCATTTCAACACAGCGTTTTCTGTGATTCACCTTAATCTAGATTTTTCTTCCTAGCTGGCAAGTACCTCCTCCAATGAGTGGTATTTTATTCAAATGATCCAAGTTCCTTAGGACATCAGCTTGCTGAACTCTGGTTACATTGACCAAGAGAGAAACTTTAAACAAATTCACGAAATAGAGTCTCAAAAGCACCTCAGGATGGCTTATGGCTGCAGCTGAGAGACATGCATGGATGGATGGATGGATGGATGGATGGATGGATGGATGGATGTGCCTCAGGGTCCTACAGACACACCTAGGACACACTGACTGTTATTTGTGAGGTGTCAAACAGCCTGGATGGAGTTTCTGAAGACTCCATCAACACTCCAACACCCACAGACGATGCAGTCACGTACAAGGCAGTGAAAATCATGTTACATTAGCCCAGCTAAGTGTGATCAGCAAAGCAGAGCAGAAAGTCAGAGAGGAGACTGACAAGAAAACCTC
Source organism: Rhabdornis inornatus (assembly GCA_013397075.1). Taxonomy (NCBI): domain Eukaryota; kingdom Metazoa; phylum Chordata; class Aves; order Passeriformes; family Rhabdornithidae; genus Rhabdornis; species Rhabdornis inornatus. The sequence continues at coordinate 2,535,047 of VWZS01002574.1, forward strand.
TGGGTATCCCTGACTCAACCTCCTTTCTGACCAGGGTTAGAAGTTAACTCAGGATGTTGGAACCTTGCCCAGTCAGGCTTTGAAAACCTCCAAGGATAGAAATGACAAAATCTCTCTGCCTGCACAACTCTTGCTTAAACCCTGTCTCCTTTACCAGGAGCCACTTTACCCTCTTGGCTGTGAGGCACCAGTATGTACCACAACTTTTGGGCTGCTGTGATGTGTGGTTTGCTGGGAGCATCCCCCCTTCACATCCCCATGGACACTTGCAGGTGTTTCCCATGCAGATTGCTGGAAGCAGGAGCATGCACAGAAAATTCTCTCAACCCACTAATGGAAGCCTTCAAAGTGACCCAAGTCCAGCCAGGGCTCTGAGCTGACCCAAAAACCCAGAGCCAGCAGCTGGAAAATACTATCCATAGCAGAAATCACAAAGAAATAGGAAAATCTTTTTTCCTGCTGCCATCTAGAGTTCGGAGTGTGGCAGGAGGCTGGGCTGAAGGGGAAGGCAGGGAAGGGAAAGGCTGAATGAACTCCAGTGTCTACCACAGCTCTTCCCAGCCACGGCTCCTCCAGCAGCTCCCGGGAAGCTGCTGCCATCTACTGCTGTGAGGGCAGCCGGCACAGGGATCAACAGGCAGGGTGGAAATAACTTCGTGGCACACGAGCACGCACACCCCAGAGACTGGAATGGGAGATTGAGCCCCCACTCTAAAAATCTTCTCCCTCAGCCAGAGTCCAGAACCGGCCTCAAGCTCATGTGCTGCACAGCGTGTCCTGCTCAGCAGTTTCTCCTTGGCTGAAGTGAGAGGGCAGAGGCTGGAACACCCTCAGGCACCTCCTTGGGGCTCCTTTGAGCTGGGTTTTCCAGCGAATTTGTCACTGCAGAAAGTCCTTTCCCTGCTGTGAGGAGCACCCTGAACCCCAGTGACGCTGGTCCCCATCACTGCAATGTACCACTCCAAGGTGATTTTTAGTGTCCCCAGGGATTTTCTCCAAAGTCCTGCTGGAATAGAGCTCTGCCATGCCAAAACACTGGGAACAAGACATGCATAGCCAGGGCTGAGTGTCCAGGAGGATACCTGCCCTTCCCCCTTCCTCCCTAAAACTCACCCACAACTAAAACTCTTACAGGGTGTTGTTGAAGCAGGTTGGTCTTCACCTCCCCTGCTCTGGTCAGATGCAATGACATGAGGCAGCAATGTCCTCTCAGTGCCACCCCCCTCAACTCTGAAAACTGCTCTGCAAACTCCAGATGGGATTTCAGTCCTGTTCCTCCTCCAGGAGCACTGACATTTTTAGTCTCCTGCATATCTTCTTCCACAAGTAGCTGATGGCAAATGGAAGAATCTCTACATCTGCGTCTCCCTGGGCACCATGCAGAGCTTTTGCAGGAGGAAAGGAGAGAGGAGGAGAATGGCTGAGTAACTTCCTGGCTTAGAGTCAAAAAATTCCATTCTGTATCATCTTTGGCTTCCTCTGCATGATTAAGTTGCACATTCATCCTCCCCAGGCAGCTTTCGGATCTGCTGTTCCTCCTTCCCTGCTCTACTTGGGGGTGGGTTGGATGAAGAGAGTCCCCTCTCCATTCAAGAGAGGGGAGACAGGAAGTCAAAGCACACCAAAAGGCCAGGGCAGAGCTGTTCCAGCCAAGCAGCCATGACAAGGGGACACACAGACCTCAGGTGACCAAGGATTTGCAGCAGCAGCCAGAGCAAGCAGTGGCTTCCCAAAGGAGCTGTCATAAATCGGGCAACAGGGCTCATGCTGGAGAGCTCAAAGGGATCCAATCTAATGCAAGGGGGCGTTGAAAAGAACAGTAATAAATGACTCTGAAGTTAACTTTGAGGTGGTTTGGCTTGGGGCTGCACAAGGAAAGCGAGCAGGACAGGCCCCACCCAGGAAAGATGCATGGGGATCTTCTTCAAACAAACGAGGGAGTGACAAGCTTCAGGGTTAAAAAAGCAGAGGGAACACACAGTGGTCTGTGCTCCAGGGGAAATGAGGTCAGGCTCTGTCAATGCATCCCTCAGCAAGCAAAGACAACTCCAAAGCACCTCAGACTCACTCAGGAAGGTTTCCAAGCACTAAAAGGACCCTCTTAGTTCATCCCCTTCTTCAATGCAGGCTTTGTGGTGCTCCCACTTCCAGGACAGGCAATATTCCTTCCTGCTCTGTCTTCCTCCAGCCTCAGGGCTGCAACAGAGCAAGGTTTGTTGGATGGCACAAAGGGACCACAGAGCATCTCCCCAGATGCGCGGCCGAGCACATCCCTCCTCCAGCTGCCCCCTCCCACAGCCCTGTTCTGCCTCTCCTCACTTCTGCCCACTCTGCATAAACACCAATTTCACAGTCCCAGCATAAATATCAGCTCAGTTTAGCCTGGCAGGCAGCACCCCTCAGATCCGTGCTCTGGCCACATTCCTCTGAGCCCACCCCGGAGCATCCTTTGTGCTTCACAGGGACTCTGCCACCCCGGTGTCACACTGCTGTTCCCCCTCATGGGGAATGAGGGAGCAGAGAGGTGTGAGCACTCACACCCCTCATTTCCAGCACTCATTTCCAGCAGTGCCAGAAGGATTTTGCAGAGTGAAATCACTTCCCTCCATGAAACAGCGAAGAAGGCACCAGGGCAGCATGGCTTTTCTAAGGAGTAAAAATTTCAAAAGCCATATTTTGAGAGGAAACTCAGTGGTGCAGAGCCTCAGCAGGTTGCAAAGCACTCCCAGCATCATCCCAGCAGCAAACTAAATTATTACATCTGACATTTCCCCTGCCCCCCCAAAGGCCAAAATTATTCCTTTGCTCTGGATACAGATCAGTTGGCAAACAAGCTTTCAGACACAATTATTTTGCCCTGAGAGGATTCTGCAGCTGCTCCTCTTTTACTTGAGATCAATACCTCAAGGATAATCCTGCAGATTATCCTACAGTTTGGTGCTGTTAGCTCAAGATCCCTTGTTTGCTTTATTTCCTTGAAGAATTACAACTCCTTCTGGTTGGGGGAGGGAAGTGTTTTTATATTCTCTATTTCCACAAACGAGACCTGACATCATAAATTGTCTATAGTTGCTTGGAGATGAATTTTGTTGACTTTTTAGTTAAATTGAAACCTTTTCTGAGCACATACTGATTTCAGGTGGTGACTCATTCCTTCCCAAAAGAGCAGAGCAAACAATAGCAACCACTTAAACAAAAACAGAGCAGATTTACTTCCAAATCTAGCACCTATAATCTTTTAAAGAAAATCAAATCTGTGGGAGTTTATTCTCCTGCAAAGTCCCACAGGCCTAAGGCAGCAGAGATCAGAAATCTATTCTGTGCTCTGGAGAGTTATTTTTACTTGTTTTGAACAGTTCTGAACATCCAAAATAGCAGCACTTGACTACTTGTGGCTGAAAAGTTTCCAAGGTGTAAACTTGAAGAGATGGGAGAGTATCTCTGCTACTTCTGGGACAGATAAAATTTTCCTAAAATAAAGTTTTACCTCAGAATAACTTCTTTAGAGAAGAGATTTGTTTTCTATCCAGTAGATCAGATTCATAAATCTCCACAATATATCATCAAAAGCATCCTATGTGTGGGATGAAGGAATCTTCAAAACCTGAGGAGCTTCTGGGGGATTGCTGGGGCTGTAGTGACAGGACAAGGGGTAATAGCTTCAAACTGGAAGAGACTGAAATTAGATGTTAGGAGGGAATTCTTCCCTGTGACGGTGCTGAGGCCCTGGCACAGGGTGCCCAGAGAAGCTGTGGCTGCCTCTGGATCCCTGGAAATGTCCAAGGCCAGGCTGGATGGAGCTTGGAGCAGCCTGGGATGGTGGAAGGTGTCCCTGCCCATGGCAGGGGTGGAATGGGATGAGTTGAAGGTCCCTTCCAACCCAAACCATTCCAAGATTCAATTAATTCGAGGACTTCAGAAATGCCCCTGTGACTGAGGTGGACACAGGGAGCTCCAGGTCATTCTCCTGATCAGCCTCCCGAGGCAGAGGAAGGTGACACTTTCTGTGTGAGCTCCAGGCCAGCACACAGCACCCCAGATGGCACAGCACCACGGCTGTGTGGGGTTCAGCTGGCAGCAGGCACCTCCCAAAAAAAGCAAACAGCCCCAGGTACCACAGGTACCCCTGGTCCTGATCTGCAGACCCTACCCTGCTCCTTGAGATCCTGCACAGGAACACCAAAAAGCCATCAGGGGAGAGCACTGGAGACGATGCAAACATCACATTTCTTCCAGGATGTTGCACTGAAACCGTGACTTTAGCATCAGCTTTGACCTTTGCGACACAGATGATTTCCAGCCACGTTTTCCAACGCCTCGCAAATTTGTTTTTGGAGCTCCCTGTAAGGTATAAAGTAAGAAAAGGGATTTTTTTGGGTGTGAAACCTGCCAGGCAGATGAGGCGACACGGCGACAAGCCCACGAGGTGGCAGAGCTCCATCGCTCATGGCGGGGATGCAGCGAACGCTGCGGGCTCCGGGATGCTCCGCACCGGGGGGACCCCCTTGGCTGCCCCAGCCTGCCCCAAATGGGGATAAATCAGGTTTAAATCTGCTCGGAAAACACGAGCAACAAGTCTCGGGGGTTTGGGCACAGGTGAACAGAACAGAAAAAATCTCCTTTTTTTTT
>VWZS01002574.1:2539698-2585434 GCA_013397075.1 Rhabdornis inornatus
TCTTTTTTTTTTTTTTTTTTTTTTTTTTTTTGTTTTTTTTTTTTGTTTTTTTTTTTTGTTTTGTTTTTTTTTGTGTGGGGGGGGGTTTGTTGTTTGTTTTTTGTTTGTTTTTGGGGGGGTTGGTTGTTTGTTTTTTTTTTGTCTTTTTGTTTTTTTGTCTGCACTGACATTTCTGAGAGAATTTTTCTGGGACATGTTAGGAAGTTCTTAACCCACTCAAAGGAATTGTAAACTAGGAAAGAAAATGCAAACCCTCAAGCAGGGAAATGTTGCTTTTATAAATTATAACAGTGCTCCAGAAGTGAATGGGGGAGGAATAATTGGGGTTTCAGGTTTTCAGATTGCTTTCCAAGCTGTTCAGAAATAGGAAATTTCTTCCTGTCTTCTCTGTACTCACCCCACTCCAGTTCAGTTAAACAACTGGCAATAAACTGGTCATGAATACATTTCAGCAGGAGACTAAGTTTCTGAGCTTCAGAACAATTATATTTTAAATAAATAAATAAATTAATTAATTAATGTGAAAGAACCAGCAAGAAAAAATAAAAATCAGCATTATCTTGCCATAGTTCTTGATCAGTTGAGGAAGAACGATAAAATAACCACAATTTTCAGCCCTGCTGTCACCATCGTTCCAGGCTGGGCAGAGGCAAATTTGGTTTAGTTGTGTGAAGCAGCACCTTCCTGAGATTTTCAGCCATGTCCTTGGACTTCAGAGCAGACTCAAGATTCTTCTCCCTGGAATCCATTTATTTTCTGTAGGTCTTGAGTCTCCTTTTCACCGCTTGTTTTGGAGCTGACTCTGGTTTTAAATAACCACCAGGACACAAACTTGGAGATTGGTGTGCAGAGGAGCGAGGTGAATCACAGCCAGTCCAGAAAATGGACAAATGGAAGGAATGCTTTGAATGGAAATCAGAGAGATGTGATCTTTAAAGAGAATGTTCTCTGAAGTGAGGGGAAGTTTCAGGAGGAATTTTTCACCAGAGGAAATCACTCTCAAAGAAGAGAGATAATTTGCTAAAGCAAAATTAAACCTTCTGTCACTCAAATACCCAAATCAACAGCCTGACAAAACAGTTACTGCAGCAACAGGTGGGAAAAAAATGCCACAGAAAACTCAGATATTCCCCTGCCCCCCAATAAATTGAGGAAAAAACAGTTTCTAATTGCACTGAGCATCATACAGATGTGCAGTGGCTCAGCCACTGTGGGCTGGGGTTTGTGCTGGGATGCTGCAGAGCCAGGGCAGAGCTCACAGTTTGTTATTGCAAACTCTTCCTCTTCATCAGCCTGAGAAAAGCTGGGAAACCCTGGCTCATTGTGAAGAGCTTTCTTTTCTAGGAGAAGGAGGAAACCTTCAAGGAAGCTGCAGTGTGAGTTCTCCAGGAAAGGGAAAGAAAAAAGTTTCCAAAAAATCAAATTTATAATAGACAGATTTGGCCCATGGGGCCAAAGAAGTCTGAGTGCATTTGACCCCAGCCCCTGTGCAGTGCATTTCCAAGCAGTTTTCCAAAAAATTTTACTTCCAGCAGGACTGATCAGACCTTGAGCTGTGCTGTCAGGTGCAAAGCAGCCAAAATCAAATGTACTCCAAGAGCCATGAACCTCAGCTTCCCTGGGCTGCCAGTGCCCCAGGGCTCCTCTCAGATCTGCCCACTACACTGTGAGAGAACAGACACAAAAATCCCAATTTTGACAGACATGGCACACAGGGGCTCCTGCAATTCAGTTTACTCCTGCCTTTCCTTTTTCCTTCTTCAGTTATGTGCAATAATTGCATTTATGCTGGAGAAGAACCATCAGTCTGGGGTGTCTCATGGCTGAGGAGGCTGTAGCTGTCAGGACAAGCACGAAGGGCTCTGCAGACCACAAACTCTGCAGGTCCCCCCAGCACCACAAGGACTTTGCTCCTGCACCTCTGCAACCTGCACATCCTCCATCCTGAGCATCACCCCTCACCCTGGAGCTCCAAACCCCAAAAGATGGGCTGCAATAAGGGCATGTTTGCTGCTGGTCAGTGAAAACTAAAACAGAACAACCTCTGCAAACATCACACCTCTCCACAGAGACCCCAGACAAACCAAACAGTGCTCTGCCTTTTCATAAAAGCAGCCTTTGCCCAGTCCAGCAGGTAATTACTGGCTCCACAGATGCCACTGTCATCCCATTTGTGGGTATTTTTATATTGCCAAGGATCCAGACCTTTCCTGTGAGCCCCGTTCTGTGCTGTCTGTTCTGCAGGGCTCATCCATCCCTCACTTGCCTTGCTTCATATATGGCTTTTATGCCTTTTCCTTAACAAAGCAGCTTTTAATTCTGATTCTGGTGCTTCCAGTTCTCATAAACAGCACAAAAAGGATATTACAGTCCCCTCTGATTTATTTAAACATGTCGTTTTTATTAACCTTCATCATGACTGTCTGAGCTGAAATGCTAACATTGGGCAAAAAAAGCAGCAGAAATAGTTTGGGCAGCTCTTTCAGGTAGGTCAGTAGTAAGGTGCTTAATTAAGGGAAGAGTTGTTTCATGGCTGAAAATACTCTCTCTGGTGACTTGTTTTCTTCTTCCAGGTCTTTCTGCTTGCTCCAACAATCCCCCTGTAATCCTATGGAATGACAAAGCCCCATCAGCCCCCATTAAATAGTTTCACTTCCCCCTTTCCTGCACCACTTTATGGAGTCATCAAAAAAAAAAAAAATCCCTCCAAAAAATTTTTGTTTTTCTCTTTTTTTCCAAAACTATCATTTCCCACCTGTGATTCCAGCTAATTCATAACTCACCTCTGCAAAACAACACTGAATTATAGAGAAAGACCATGGGAAGCTTTGACACCATTAGTGTTTGGAGGAATTAATGGGAGTAGACTGTTAAATATGATTATTTTCCTCTGTCTTTCCTTAGGGTGCTGATCACTAGAGCACAAGTGCCACGTGCATTAATTAATTGAAACAACACATTTACATGATTAGGGATTAACTCCTGTGCTTCTCCACTGACTAATTAGTGTATCTATAGATCTGTTTAGAAAGAAAATACCTTGGGGAAGGCAGGAGCCTTCAGAGTTTATTTCATATAAACTGGCTGTCAAATTCAGGGATTAGAAAAATGTTCACTTCTCCCTTCCCTCCCCTGGCACCTCATATTTGCTTCTTTTATTTCTCTTGACTCCCATGTGGCATCTGCCACAACTTTTGCCAAGAAAACACTACTGAGGTTTTCTTCCCTCATTTTGGTCCCAAGTTTCCTGCTGGTTGTCATCCTCAGGCTGCTCATGGGCTCCAGCTGTCAACACACTCTGGTGGAAAAGGATATTTGACTGGGGATTTCAGCCTGATGGATTAATTAACTTTCCCTTCTCCTTCATCTCTCTGTGCTCCAGGACTCTCACATTTCACCCCCAGGATGACCAGTCCCCATTTAATTTTCTTTTTTATGTTGCAGGACACAGGACAAGAAAAGAGGTAAAGCTGCCCAACTCAAGAAGCGACACAGTGCTTTGTAATAGTCTGTAGCTACAGCCTCTAAAATGCTCCATCCCTGGCAGAAAAGTGCACAGAATATTGACTTTTAACATCAACTAATCCTTTAAACCTTTACCTGATTGCACAATAACTTCCCACCACTGCTCAGAGAAGAGGCTTTGCTTTCCCTGTTCTCCCAGGGAGGCTTTTAGGGACCTTCCTGATGGCTTAAAGGCAGCACTTCAAAGTACAAGAAGCAGAAAAAAAAACAACACCCTTCTGTCCCTAGAGCCTCACTTGTACTCATTTAAATGAATCTTGGCCAAAATCTTGACAAAATAACCACTTTCACCATCACCTCAACCCAGAAGCAGCTCTGCTCCTTTCCAGGGCTGGCTGGGTAGGAGGCTGAGGAGGGGCAGGGAGAGGAGACTGAATTCATCAATTACCTGTGCCTGATCAGAGCTCATTTCTTTCCCCAGCTCCAATAGTGGAGCTTCCTCTGCTCATGGCAGGCTGAGGAAGAGGAGGCTGAGTCCCCTCCTCCTGCTGAGCTGTCCTGTGGCTGAACACAGCAAACTTTGGGAATAAATCTCCTCTCCTTTACCCCTTTATGGGGCTTTTGGTTTGAAGTGGAGGGAAATCCTTGCTGGGGTTTTCTCTGTTGCATAAATATACAATACATTCATATTATCCCTGCAGGTCTTCATTCTGCATATCCTCATTAACACATTCTCAAAAAGACCACTACAATCACATACTTTATTTATGTTGTATTGCCATAAAACCTGTGTTTTAACATCTGGACACATGCAGATCTCACACCTTTGCTGCACAGATGCAGAAAGGACCAGGACTGGTTTTCTGTACCTAATCCCAGGACCCCACCCAGGTGGTCTGGGGAGCAAAACCACCTCCCATTGCTGAAATGTGTCCTCAGTGGGAAATTTAAACAGAAATAGAAGCAACAACCCTGTCTTTGGTCAAGATGAGGTTGTTGGAAAACCTCCTGGAAGGGCTTCCATGGGAAAGGTTGTGATGCTGCAGAGCTGACACTGCAGCCACTCTCAGCACCAGGGAAATGTCATTTCACACACCAGCATCAATCAGCGTGGGACAGATCCCCCAAACCTGCTGGCTGTGATTTCAGATGCTCTCTCCCAGGACCTGGTTCCACCTCTGCAGGCAGCAGGCAGGGCAAGCAGCAAGGCTGAGCCTCGTTATCTCTGCTCGGCACCAGCCATGGGGGAAGGCGGTTCTGGGATGTCTGTGCCCCTCGCAGCCTGGGAACGAGCTTTGCCACAGGCTCAGCAGCAAACATTATGTTTCAGTGATTCACACGGTTTCCCTTATTGAAGGCTCCTGAAATTGTTTTGGAAACCCGGGAAAAGCGCAGGACTCACTGCTGCGAGAAATGCTTTATTCTAACCAAAGAGAAATCTGACAATTACTGCAAAATGAAACCCCAAAGGAGCTTTTTCATTCACTCCTGCTCAGTGACCCCTGCTTTTCACCTTTAGATGTCTGAATGTACTGCAGGTACCGACAATACCAGCAGGTTTACAACCTAATGCCCAGACCAAAGCTCCCACACTGCAAATTGCCTTCAAGAGGAGCAATATCTGCCCCCACAGCTCTAGAGCTGCTATAAAGCAAGATATTTCTCCTTTTTTGTCATTTCTGTAACATCTTGGGTTCCTTAAATATCTGAAATAAAGAATTCTTGAAAAAAATATAATGAGCCTACATAAATATGTGTTGATTTTTAGGCTCAAATTCCAGTTTTCTGCTCTCCAGCACCACTCATACCCAAATGTATTTTTCTATTTTATTCACACTAACTCCCATAAAGACAACGGGAATTAAAACAAGCCAAATAGTTCTTTATCTTTTCATACACTCATTTTAAATTTTAATGTCTGCTAAATAAGCTTTGATGGGTGAAATAATTTAAAACAATGCTTTGACTCAAACAGACAAAGAAATCATGCAATTGAACATCAAAATTATAATTCTCTCCTCTTGATTTTGACAGGTTTTTGAGCGAGTAACACATTAGCTTACAATCAGGAGGTTCAAGAAGCTCACTCTATTTTTCTTCCCTGTATACAGAAAGGAAAAGGAGGATAAAAAAAGCCACTTGGCACTCCATTAGCAGCCGGTCCTTCACTTAGTTTTAATGAGCAGAGCTGGTGGCTGCGGTGACGCACGCTGCTGAAAGTCTGTCCCTGCAAGCCCGAACTGATCGTGTGTTTACAGTGACACCGCTGATGGAGCTGGAGCCCACGCCTTGGTCCTTCGGGTGTGTGCAGAGGCAATAAATATTTCCCCGTCAAAAAAAATCAGCGCTAACTCATGGGACTAAAATTAGGCAGGTGCCGCATCTGGCTGGAGGGCAGAGGCAGTGAAACAAAGCAGCGTTTCCAGGTGTGATTCACCTGTAAAGAAACTCAGCACCTGCGATTTATTCTGGTGAAGCTGGACACGGTTGGAAGGTGGGCAAGTCGCAGACGAAGCTGGAACTAAATTATCTTTGTGTCTCTTCCAAGGCAAACACTTCTAGGATTGTATCAGTAAGAGACAAGCTGTGCTGAAATGCAGCAGCCAAGGAGGCCCAGGCTGCTCTCTCAGGTCTGTGCTGCTCCTGTAGGCTGGGAAAACACTGAGCTGGAAAGATGAAGATGGATGAGCGAGAGAAGCAGAACAGGAGGTGATGGGAGGAGGAGCTCTGAGCAGGCTGTGATCCCCCTGCAGCTGTCTCCTGATGCTGTTTCCTTCCCTGTGCCAGGGGTGCTGCAGGTTCCAAGCTGGGAACACATTTGACCCATCTGCCCATTCCTGTTAGCTAAAGGCTCTGTATAATTTACTAACTGCAGTCATTTGGGAGTTGTCTTCAAACTGAGTGTATGGAGAAACACTTTTGTCAAGTTTCTTTGAGGCTTTTTTTTCCTTTTTTGAAAACTAAAAGAAAAGTGCAGCCATTTAAAGATTAAAAGAGACTCCATAATCCACAGTAAATGCTGCAGTCTCACAAAATTAGCCCACACATTTCTTAACCTAATCTAAAAGCACAGCTCCCACTTGACAGACTTTGAAATATTTCGTAACATTCGCAATGTTCTCAGCTTCAGCTTTGAAGCTCTCCCCAAAGACTGGGTTATCCCATCTCTGCATGGATTTATCATCACCTGCCAACATCTGTGCAGATCCTGAACTATTTGGGGAGTTTGGTGCTTTGAAGTGACAATACATCAAAGCCACAATGCAATCGATGCCGCCCCCACATCTCCCCCAGTCAAATATTGACATGCCAGGAGGTCCCATTTCCAGTTTGCTCTAATAACACCTTCTTGCTGCACACAGAGAAAGTTTTGTCTGCTCCTATTCCTTCCTGGGACTTGATGGGATTAAGGATACTGCAAGAGATGGCATTATAAAATGCCACCTTCCCTTCTTGCTGGGTGTGATGCCTCCATGGGTTCTCCTACCTGAATTTGTCTGATACAGAAAATGTTCCCTCATATAAAACAAAGCTGGCACTGCTGGTAATTAAGTTTCCTGAACTACGACAATGAGACTCCTTGGGAATCATCATCTTCCTCACCTGCTTCCCAGACACCAGCAGGTTTTCAGCACAGACAGATTTTGGAAGACAAAGCCTGAGCTGTGGTTTGCTCTCACCTTTCGTCCTACGGGGAAAGCCCAGCCTGGGCTTTGCTTGTTTTACCCCACCCAACTCCAGCTCTTACCTCAGGGAACACTTCACCTCACCCCACTGCACCTACAGGGACACTAAACCCCCCTTCCTCAACACAGCCCTAGGACTGAACTCTTCCAGAACAGCCAAACTGCCAGGACAGAGGGAGGGAAAGGGAAGCACCTGCATTTGTGCAGAACAGGTTTCCCAGCTGTTTGCACCTGGATGCAGTCATGCACACACAGCAGCCAAGCAGTTGGAGAAAAGCACATCACAGCCAGGCTGGCACATGGAAACAGCAATTTTCCCAAGTGGAGCAGCTCTGAGTAGCCAGCAAATAATGAAGAGCAAAATTGGAGGCTGGAGCTAAATAGCCTGGGCTGTGTTAGTGGGAAGAGGAAGCAGGTGGCTCTGAGCAGTAGCAGGGCTGCAGTTTAGGGGATTTCAAAACAAAGATTAAAGTGCTTCACTTCCTTGGTCAGTTCATGTTATCCTTGTGCTTTTCAGCAAGGACTTTCTGTCCGTGGGGAGAGCATTGTATTTTATAGGAGCTTAGTTTGATTTACTGGGCACACAGGTGGAGCAGTGTTTGCTTTTGCAGCTGTAATTTATGATGACTTAAAAAGAAGAATAATGCTTCTGTACTTCACAATGAAGGGCTTAGTGTTGTTTTCACTCTTATTTGTACAAAAAGTTTAAAATGGTGCTGGGTTTGAACAGTTGAAAGTAGAAGCTGATGTGAAGATCTAAGCACAGAGCCACACACTCCCTTTGGCTCACCCCTGGCAGTGAAATGGGCTCATATTAATTCTCAAATAAAGCATCATCATCATTACATGTTTTCCTACCTAGCAAATACCATTTTACAAATGTACATAACATTTCCTGCTGGATTTTTATGTCCCAATTCCTGATTTAATTGAACTGTCAAGACCAGCCTCCCCCCTCATATTTTAACCAGGCTTTTGGCTTCCCTCGTGTGGCAAGATGAGTTGTGGACATGATGCTGAACATTTTCCAGCACCAGCAGCTCAGCTGCAGAACAAATCTGGTAGAGGGGAAAGCTCTCAGGATTCTGGGGTGGGTTTGGGGACAGCTTGGGGTGAGCTGAGTCCACATCACAGCCTGAAAGTGTTTGTTCCTCTCACACATCCATGGGATGATATCCTACAGCATCTCAGCCTGGGAATGAGTTTGGGAGAAGCCAAGGTGAGGTGGTGATGTCCTGAGGTGAGGTGGTGATGTCCTGCTTCATCACCATGACCCCTCCATGCCAGTCAGCTTTCAGGAGGGGAGATGTGCATTAGTAAAATCAATCCCTGTTACCCCTGCTCTGATCCCAGTTGTCACCATGCAAAACCAGCCAGGGTTAGTGCATCACCAGCGCCCATTGCAGGGGATGCTGGCTCATTTGCTGTGTGCTAATTAACAATGCAAGGCCTGTGCCAGCATTTATCTCCTTGGAAAGCTTGGACAAGCAGAGCTCAGCCTCTCAGGAACTCAGCAAAGGCAAAGCTCAGCAGAGACCTGCCTGAGAGCAGCAGCTGGAGAGGGGCAGGATGCCCGAGGAGCTGTGACAGTGATCCACGGGGAGCACAGCTCCTCCTTCCAGCAGGAGTGATGGAGCATGGCAGGGCTTGCCAGGGCCACCAGGAGCTCTCCTGTGATGGACACCTTAGATGGAAACCCCAGCCCTGAGCTCGAGCACACAAACCCAGGGAAGTCACCAGCAATGGAGGTTCCTAATTCACCCTCACCTCAAGGGTCTCCTCCTCTAACCAAAAAAGTTTGAAATTAAATAATGATCGTTTTTGTCAGCTTTTTGCTGTAGCCTGACACTGGTGCAGTGGCACTGCCGGTCTGCAGAGAGCTCCATGCTGGGCACAGCCCAAGAGCAGCTGTTTGCCCTGGCAGAAGAGAGGGACAGAGAAAATTAATGAGCCCCTTTCCAATTCAAACAATTGCTCTGACCAATTTTTACGAAGTAGGACTATAAATAACCAGCTCCCTTCCAAAAAGTCCATTCAAAATGATATTTTGCTCCCTAATATCACAATTAGATGTGATAGTAGAGAAATCTTTTCTTCTTTACAAAAATAATTTTGTTTGAGACAATCCTGCCTTGCAAAATAGTTGAATGGTGACAGAAAAGGCATTTTCATTAACAAGTTCAGCTGTTCCACCCCACTGTGCTGACAAGCTCTTATCAAATGGCATTCACAAGCATTCCCTGGTAGGAATTGTTTGTAGAATCCTCTCCCTGCATTTTCAAAGTCCCTGCAGCTGGATTTTTATCCTGGTTTCTAAAGGAGAAGAGGTTTCTGCAACTGTGCTGGTTGATCTGGCTGTTTCTCATGTTCAGTTCATTACCAATGTTTAACATCACTCAGTTATGAGGGGAAGGGTAGGTGGGAGAAAGGCAGGAAGGGTCTGAAATTGAACTTTTGTGAAAAGCATGGCGTGAGTAAGTAAATGAAACAACAAAAAATTGTGTTTTCTGCTGGCAATGTGCTCCTGGCTGGTCAGGCCATGCTGGTGGACCAGTCTGGATCCCTACAGCTGGAAAACATCTCTCGCTCTGCCCTGCCTCAACTGAACAGGATGGCCAAGGGGCAGGATACAGGATCAGGGTTACTGAAATCAAAGAGAACAGATATGAGATAAAGGATACAAACCCATGGGATGTAAAAACTCATTAGTCCTGCTGCTGTATGAAATGCTACAGAACAAACCCCTGGAAAGCAGCGCTGGGTAATGGGAGCAGGATGCTGCAAAACATGAATCACATCCTCTAAATGAGAGAGGGGAAGGCAGGACCACACTCTACTAATATTCTTTACTGACAGCAGCAGGAATACTTAGGGGAAAGATTCAAGGAGTTCTTGTACTTGGAGCTCTGCAAAACACTACAGAGCTCTTCAGGGGCAATGTTAAACAAAATTGCAGCCATAAAAAAAACCCAGAATATAAGTACAGGGGTTCTGATTGGAATCAGGTCTGATTGCAGAGCACATGAGTTTGGGAACAAGAAGGGAGGAGACAGGGGGTCCCTTGGGGGTGCATTTCCCAAGGGACCTTCCCCTGAAGAGTCCTGGGCTCCTCCATGAGCAGCTCTGCTCAAGCAGTGCTGTGCCACAGGTGAAAACAGGTGGGTTTAAAAATTTGGGGCTGATACATAAAAAGCCATCAGCTTGCCCAAAGTTGTGTCTTACAAAACAAAAATATTCCATTTGGCCACTTCTCAAAAGACAGGCAAGACTTTGGGAAGGCTTCCCCAGGGATAAGGGCACTGGAGCCAATTGTGTGGGGAAAAGTCAAGTCTCCAAGTCTATGAGATTTGTGTAAACAGGAATGGAAATGATAGATCAGATAAAGGTGGATGGAGGAGCAGATTTCTGTGACATCCTGATGCCATCTCCCACCCCCATTTTCTATGACTGGGTCTGTATTAATTTGTAGGAACAATAGTGAGATTTCAGGATAAAATCCTGGCCCTGTTTTTGTTTTCAGGGTGTTTTGTGACTAAGCCAAATTGCTTCATTTTGGTGACATTTTGCCAAGCTGTACTCAGATTTGTCAAGTGGGGCTTCATTTCAAGAGAACCCCTGATAACCAACATCCCCAGGGAGCACTGGGCTGAGTTAAGAAGCAAAGGGAAGCAGGCTCTGATCCCATAGATTGATGTCTTCACCCAGACAGTGCTCAGAGAGCCTGGAATCTGGTTATTCTCTCTTTCATTGCCTGCTTAGGTTTGCTCTTGTAGTCCTACAGAGTCCCTTTTGTCACAAATTCCCTGCACTGCAAGAAACAAAGGGTAGAGCTGCTGCTCTCACTGTTTGGAATCTTTCCTCCACTGCAGCCTCAGTGTCAGGATCAGATAAAAGACAAAGGCAGAAGTTACAGGTGCATTATCTGCTACCTTTGAAAATAAATCAAAGGATGTGACTGTGGAAATAACGTTTGATGATACGGAATTTTGGAAAAGGAATTTTTTCAAGCCCAGTTGTTCGAATCCTTCATGAAATCCCCTAATGCATTATTGTGCCTGAGGAATTGGTGGTAATTTAATTCCACTTACTCCTTCCCTCTCCTGCACTGTCATCTCCTCAGATCCCTCTCTTCCCTCCCAGTCCACTGCTCTGTTTCCAGGGCTCATTGGGACATAACCAAGGCTCTAAGGCTGGACAAATAAAGCCTAAAATAGGAGAGTGATTTAACAAAACCAAACACCCAAAAGCCACATCAAGGCCCTGCTGGCTTCAACAAACAGCTGGCTAATGAAGACACAGCACCCAGGAACTCGAAGTAGAAAGGCCCTGGTTTCCTTAAGAACTTCCTCATCTCTAGGTATTGCTGGTGGCAGTAAGTTCCTCAAGTTATTCAAGTCCAAGAACAGCATCCAGAGCTCCACCTTCAACCCCCTGTTCTTAGCAAAGACAAACAGGAGCCAGCAGGGCTCCAACAGAGAGTGAACAGCTCAAGTTTGCAGATCCACATGGAGACAAGGATGGCCATGGGCTCCCTTGACTGCTAAACAAAAAGCATTTACCCGAACTGAGAGCTGCCATCTTTACCAGGCCAGCACTGAAATTCAAGACTATTTTTACCATCTTCAGCTTTTAGGCTCTCACTCAAGCAGCCCTGCTCTGACAGCCAGCCAGAGTCTGTTGGCTTTAGAGGATGTGAAGTGTTCCCAGTCTGAGACTGGGACCTGTCCCTCCAAATGCATCCATCCCTGTGTCTCGGGGAGAGCAGACCCCTAAGCCATGCTGTGGGTTGTTTTCTGAAAGGAATCTCTGCGAGAACCTGGCAGGCCTGGCTGCACATCAGCAGCACCTCAGCAGTGTTTGTTCGGGATGTTTCCAGTGAGGATGCTCTGCGGGTGCTCCTCCAAGGAGCACAGCACCCTCTCCTTGTCTGTGGTTTCCTCAGCAGGAATGCACAACAACATTTATCCGCTGCTTGCTCCAGAGAAATTCCATTTACTGAATTCACCCACCCCATTTTTTCATTAAATTGCCTTTTCTTATTTCCAGTGATGAGGCTGTTAGGATGGCACTCATGGATGTGTGCAGAGATTTGAAATGTACCCACTTCAAACCCTGCTCATGAGAGGAGTGGGTAGTTAGGCTCAGACACAGTATGAAAAATAATATGCCAGGCCCAAATGTCAAATATAATCATAGGTGATATTAACCTCCCCAGTGAAAGGAATACATCCCTTTATGAGAAATAACCTGGCTTTAATGTTCAAGATTGCTACAGCAGATTAAAAGGCAGCTCCTGATAAGTTGCCCACACTAAAAGCATCATGGAAATTTATACCTCACTTAAGTGATTCACACTATTAATATATAGAGTTCTCCACGCTATAGCTTTATCAAAGTTGAGCGATGAGAATAAGTGAGGGGTTTGTTTCATTTGTTTTCTGAATAAGAAAAGAAAACAAATACATTTAGGTCCAGCGAAGTAACAAGTAAAATTGTTTCTGAGAAATAGAAGTTGACACTTGAGCAAAACTCATTCTGTGCTGGGTAGATGGAAAGGGAGAGCATTGCTGTTGTGCTGCCCTTTTCCTGAAGAAAGCCCTAAACCTGGGGGACAGTATTTTAATATCCAGAAGCTGAACAGAACCTGTGGTGATGATTACCCAGGCCAGGCTTGAAATCTGGTAGGTGATGATGGAGGGAAGACATTTCAGAGCCCCACTTCTGCAAGTGCGGGCTGTAAAATCTGGTCACCTGCAGGCTGTAAGAACTCCTTGCATGAGATAAGAAAAAAATTGTGGTCAAAACCCCAAACCAGACACACACTCATCCTTCTCCACACAGACAAAAGGGCAAAGCAAAGGAAAGTAGATGTTACAAATAATTAATAATCTTAGTCTAGGTTTTGAAGCCAGCAAATGCTAACTCCAGATGAAATGGTAACCAAGATGATCTGTGAATGCTTGCTAGAGGGGCTGAGTGGTTCACTGCGATGGAGATACACCCACCCACACCTGCACACCATCACCCACAGCTTCCAAACCCTTTGGGATTTAGAAATATCAGACTTCCTTTCAATTACAGCCTCTCATAACCATTTTCAGTGGCAAGCCTGAGGCTGGCTCTAAGAGCTAAACCATCTTGTTTAATCTGCTTGTTGACGTTCCAGATTTAGCGCTGCCAGAGCTGCACCTTCATTCTACAAAAACATCGCGCAGCTGCTCCTGCTCCCTTAGAGGCTCTTTAATATCCAGGGCTGTTATCTCTTCAGAAATGGTACAGTGTGAGCCCAGAAATCCCTTGCCAGTGCCTCTGCAAGCTGGGAATGCAGCTGCCTCCGAGTACCTTTCCAAATGGACATGGACAGTGAAGATATTACACCTCGCCCACAGATTTGATGGCTCTCGTGTCGTGCTCACAGCACTGACAAACACCTGCATCCAGCCCCTCTTGGGACAGGAGAGGCCAAAAGCATTTTCTCAGTGCCAAAATGAGAAGGAAAAAATGCAGCACTCTGTGCCACTGTCAGGTTTCTCACTGCTTTCACAGGGTTTGACTTGCCCAGATGGGTTTGAATCTGGCTGTGGAGCATCACTTTTGCAGCCACTCCTATTTCCAGCCTCCATGGGACTAGAAAAGATGGGGGCTTGATGTGAAAGAAGACAAAGGTTCTGGGAAGGAAATCCCAGCATCCATACTGATGTAAGCAGGTGCTGGAGGTCCAACCATGGAATGTTGGAAGAGACCTTAAAGATCAATGAGGGGATGCATGGAGGACTTGCTGGTTTTTTACTGAGAGGCAAGAGGTTTTCAGGAATTTTCTTCTTTCATCCCCCGGCCCAGGCTCCATCCAGCAGCTCCCTGCCAATGTGATAGGGTTCATACCACTGCTTGCAAGATTTTACTAGAGCCTTGGGGAGAGGGGCTTGCTCTGTCACAGACTCAGAAAAATATTTGTTACATCAGAGAGTCCTTCCCATTTCTCCTGACTGCATTAATGCCTCAGCTACCACCACTGCCAAAGAAATCTTGGTTTCCCAAATCCCAGTGATCCCTCCATTACTGAGAGCCCAACATACTCACAGTGGCAATGAGGAGGTTGCAGGGGTGGAGCCACAGAGCTGCCCCAGCCTCTCTTCACAATTAATCCCACCCCAAGTAATAAGCTCAACAGCCTTATATTTTACAGATTTAACCAGGAAAAGAAAAATCTTTGTTCAGTTCCCAACAATTCCTCAGTTTGAATGGAAATTGTTGCCTTTTGGAAGCATGAGTTATGGAGGAGAGGAACAAAGCAGTGCTGTGCATCCCCAGCGTGCCTGGTGAGAGACCCACTCTTTAAAAACTTGATTCTGAGACAAATAAAGGTCAAGCCATTATGGGATTTACAGCCACAATACTTCATTTGTCTTTATTCCTCTGCTTTACAGAAAGCTCTCGATATACCCAGAAAATAAGAGTCCCACTGCACCAAAGTGATTTTGAGCAACAATAGTCTGTGAATGACCCCCATGAAGCATTATCACTCATTTACATCACAAGACAGAAAAGGCTGGGCTGGGGGAAAGAGCTGGAACCTCTTTGGTTCTTCCTTCCCTGAACTGGATGGCTAAACCAGAAGGTCTCAGGGTGAATCCACAGATGAGCCACAAAAAAATCCTGTCTTTGTATTTAAGTGGATAAACATAAAGGTCTGCTCCAAGCTGAAGATTATTTACTCGTCTCATCTCTCTGCCTGTAAATGCAGCAAGCACGTTTCAAGCAGAATTTCACCATTTCAGTTTCTGCAGGAAAGGCTTTAAAGTGATCAAACAACACGAGAGCTCTCAGCACCCTCTCTCTTCCTGTCTGCAGCAAGAATCATATTTGCATTTTTTCTATGGACTGTTGTTGTCAAATTGAAATTCAGGGATGGAAAATTGGATCCTGCTGAGTTCTGATGACCTTTTTTTCTTGTATCTGAATTTCTGATGGTCAAAGGTATTGAGAAAAACTCACACTGACTTCAGCAATGAAAATTGGACCCTGCATTGTCATCCTGGGAAAGGGATGGGAAGAGCTGCCAGTTCAGCAGCTTACCAAAAACATTATCCCAGTTTTCAGCCTGGAAAATGAAAAAAACAATTCCTGTATTCAGGTACATTTCTGCCTGTCATTTTGGGATCCATCCACTTTTCCATGCTTTTATTTATAAAGACAGAACATGCTGAGGCTTAACATGTACTGTATGGGAGCCACGTGTGGCTTTCTGACTGTTCAATACCATTAATAACCAGACATTACCAATTCAAAATGAGCCACAGGGAGACCTCCCTTCTCTATTTTTATTCTCTTTCAAAGTCTCTGGCACATCTGCCCTGGGGACCACAAAACACAATAAAACATATTCTGTAGCTAATTCATACTAACTGTCATCATTAGGCATTTAACAGGCAATGTCAAGACGATGTCCATACAGCTGGAAGTGTCTCCTCTTGCTGTCTTTCCTAATCAAGAATTAACTCATCTTTCTTCTCACAAGAGAACATGAGCTTTCTCCATTCCCACTTTCCAGGCCATTTGTCATTAAAGATTAGCCCAGATTTATGACAGTTTTTCCAGGGCAGGCAGGGTTAGTGGGTTATTTTTCCTAAAGAACAGTGCTGGTAGGTCCCTACCCTCTCTCAGTTCTTTGGAAATGCCCACATTTCCCTGGTTTGTATTGGTGACCTGGTAAATGCAGCCTTCCGAGCTGTGCAAGCACAAAAATGTGGGTCAGAGTCTGCAGCAATTACAGGAAAAATACAGGGATGACAGTTCCAACTTTCAAATTATTCACCAGAAAGTAGGTCTGCTCCTGGCTTTCTCAGGAATTACTTTCCCTCCCACAAATAAACATTCCTAGCCCACTCCTCAGAGCATTGACTAAACCAGCACTGGGTATTACATAAATAGGAATTATTGAATTAATGACAAGACTACAGTAAGGTGTAAAATTCCTCTACCAAGACAACCCATTAAAGTGACTGATTCTATTTTCCACCCTCAAGATCTCATGGGAAGGGTCATGAATACATTCATATTTGCTCCTTCCATTCTGAGCCAAGAAATACAGAAACACCTCCACATGGGAAGGCAGCACTTCTGCAAAAAGCAAACCCAACTTCTTCCTAGTTCAGCTCTAGAGTGTCACTCCACAAAGACTCAAAGGCAGAGAGCAGTTTGCACCTCCCTTTTGGTCTGCACAAATCACAACAGATATTTTTTGCGGGTGGTTTGTATCTTTCAGTTTTTAGTTTCCAGAAGAGGAATGAGTCCTCTTGCTCAGAGGTACAAAGGAACGTGCTGGAGTAATTTGAGGAGTGTGACGAAGAGCAGGGTTCTCAGATCACGACAGTGTTTTACTCTTGATCCAAAACACCCTAAGGAACAACATAAAACCCATCTTGGGTCCATCCCTGTAATGATTGGAAGGATATTCCTATGGCTTTCCTTGACTTTTGGCAATTTATTCTGAATTCAGGGTAAGTAAAACCTCAGGTAGACTTAGGTTAGCACAGGGGAGCAATCCTGGCATAAGTGAAGGTGTGAATGCTGATGGTGTTTCCTGCTTCCCTCCTGCCTCTGGGAAACTGAGGGCAAACTAACTCCTGACCTTAGGATGTCCGGAAGAGGGATTTGACCTTTCTCCAGCACCATCCCAGTGAGTTTGTTGAACACAAAAAAGCAATGACGTTGCTCGTCCAAAGTCAGTGATCTTATCAGTCCTCCCACTGAAGAAATGATTGATTTTCTCATATTACCAGGATAAAATCCAGCCTGTAATATGTAGGTCATGAACTCCTTTTTCTCCACCTTCCTTGTCTCCAGGCACAGTACAACCAGAATTAATGGCAATAATAATAAACTCCTTTGGAGTTTAACGATTATTCATTAGCAGGAGTACATCAGTTCTGCAGCCTCCTCTCCCCTCGGACGCCTGACACTCTGGGCTGCTCTGCTTATATTTCAGAGAAACAATCAATGAGCACCGTGCAGTCCTGGCTTTCTGGGCTGTTAATCTCTCCATTAGTGAATTAGACACAGTCCCCTTGGCTTCAGCTGAATCCATGTGCCAAAGGAAAAGCCCATTCAATCAAACATATCCTTAAAGGTAAGCACATTACCAAACTGCATCTCCTGAGAACAGGGATGTCCTGGGACAGCAGGAGTGTGCTGGCAACAAAGGACATTCCCTGGGGTATGTCCCTCACCTCTGTCATCTTCCAGCACACAGATGAAGCTGAGAAGCCATGTCCATATCCTAAAACCTCCTGGGACCCCAGAAGAGCCAAGTGGGGCAAGAACAGCGCTGAGAAGTCACCACACCTCAGCAGGGTCCTTCCTCCACCATCCAGTGACCTGGGCAAGGACCAAAGCGAGGATTGAGGCAACTAGCAACTAGCAATATTAGTAGGACTAATATTTCACTGGGAGGGACTTTAACAGCCTGTGGCCCTGTGACTCAAGTGTTTCATCAAGGCTGAAGCTCATCCTGTGAGCAGAACATCTCACCTGGTTCCAAAGCTTTCCTGGCATTTCCTCTGGGCTGCACACCAATGCAGGGAGAGCATCCTGCTGGTGGAGGGCTCCAAGCTCTCTCTCTTCTCTCTTTTTGGCCTCTGAATATAATTCATCCAAGCTTTTATGAGGCAATTCACATCCAGATTTTATTAGAAGTGGAAGGCCCTTTTATTTCCTCAGTGTACTCAGCACACAGAGAACTGCTCTGTGCTCTGGTTAATTTTATTTCTGTGCTTTCTGTGTTTTAATAATGATCTCCCCAGTTCCATTCAGCTCTGAAAAGGTGGGGGAGATGGAGAGATATGAGTTGGAATAATGTAATCATGTACTGCAGACAGAGAAATACTGGTTAAAGTGAAGTGTAATGAATATATGACTGAGGCAGAGACATAAAAGTCTGCTTAAAGTATAAAATCTAAAATCTGATGTATTTGCACACCTACCAGGCATGGGAATGCACTCTCAAAAAAAATTTCAAGAAGAAGGTAAAATGATATAAAAACTTACTTTTATTAAAAAGTAGTCCAGAAGCACAAAAACAACACACACATATAGCTCTGGGACCACACTCTATGTGGGTTGTTTTATTTTTACTGGCTTTTTGAAACCAAACAAGACAAAGATTTACCAGAACAAACAAAAAATCATCTTCCTGTGACAGAGTATTTGTATGTGGGTGGCAGTAGGAAATGACACACAATCCAAGCTCATACAGGCCAAGGCTTGTGCCTCTGGTATTTCTTTCATCCCCCAGCTGAGATCTCCCTGTTCCTGCAGCTGCCTGGTGGAGGATATCAAACCAAAGACACTTCCACCACCCACTGCACCACTTCTGTGCAGAAGATTTTTCCAAGTGCATCCAACCAGATTGGAACACCAGGAAGACTCAGTGATGGCAGAAAAGGCAGCCAGGCTTTGTAAGCCTTGATTAAAACCCAGGGAGGGATTCAGCTCCATTTTAACATCATTCCTTTATCTGATGCTCACAGTCTGCATGTCATTAAGTGAATGTGTTTTGGTTTCTGGGGGATGCACACAGTGCAGGCATAGAGAGACTCAGCAGTGACTGTTTCCTACAGACCACATAATGGGAAAATTAAAATCCACCTGTACCGAACACGGAACCCCCCTGGCAGGGTCAAGGAAATCAATTTTAAATAAATGGGGTTAAACACCAAGAATCTCCCTCTTGTTGGGCGGAGGTTTTTTTCCCAGAAGAAATCATGCTGCCAGCAGCACTTCTACAACTGGAATTATTTTTTCAAAAAAACACTGGCACAGGTTGTCCAGAGAAGCTGTTGATGCTCCATCCCTGGAAACAGCCACAGTCATGTTGGACGGGGCTTTAAACAACCTGATCTAGTTGATGATGTCCCTGCTCATTCCAGGGGGTTGACACTGGAAGACCTTTAGTGGTCCCTTCCAACCCAAACAATTCTATGACTTTTATGAAATTTCAGAAGCCTCAGGTTGGCCCAGCTGAAAATGTAAAGGTTGATACATAGCAGGCTGGAAAGGTTCCCATCTTTCCCTGAAAACCTGTGTATTGCTGCCAGTGAGTAACATGCAGCTTTCAGCTGGTTCCTAAGGAAACAGCAGAGGTGTAACCAGGTGGTGGGGGTGTGGCAGGACCCCACTGCAGAGTTTTGGGGTGCTGGGGACCAAGGGCCCTCAGAGAGCCCCACAGCCCATTGAGGTCCCTGCACACCCTGGCTCAAACAAACCTCAGGTCAGCCCTGCTGCTCCAGTTCCTCCTGGAGGGACACAGGACTGGATGTTCCATTGCTGTCCTGCATTAGCCAAGGTTCACAAGCACCATTTCTCTTGCTTTTGAACCGAAAGCAAAACTGTCACAGTGCAAGCTGGATTGTACTGAGCAGTTAATGTAGCCATATATGGGAGAAGCAGCCTGGCCTGATAGACAGGCCCCCAGGGAACAGCGATAGGACAGAACTGGAAACAGACAGGGATTTGACCCAATGAGTCCCAACCTAAGCTGCAGAGGCTATTGGTCGGAGAGCTGAGCAGCCTGAACTTTGAACTAATCACAGGTGCTTACCCGGGGACATTAAGAGAAGTATTGAAGGTGAAAGGAGAAGAATAAAGGCTTTTTGTCACATGGATCGTGGAGTGCTGTGTCTCTGTCTCAGGCACAGCGCCACTACACGTTACAACTGGTGACCGTGACATGATTTGACCTAGCCACACCTGCCGGAGAGCAGGGCAGACAATTCCGTCCAGAAAAAGAGGCGGGAAGACACCCGGAAAAAGAGGCGGGAAATTTTGGCCCAGAGCCAGGTTCATCTGAGAGACCGGAGACGCCCAGAAAGAGAGGCGGGAAGCTGGCCCGGAGCCAGGGACGTCCAAGAGGCGTGAGAAACTTCAGCCGCAAGCCACGAGAAACACGGGAGGAATCTTCTCCACAGACACACACCCGGCTGTCCAGGTATGGGTTCGGTTTTTGGAGGAGTGGGAGATAGAATATGAAGAGGAATCACTTTTTGATTTAATATTATGGACAAAAGAGAAGGGGGTAGAACCAACTGGAGAAACTGCACTAGATACGGACTATGGGACTAAAATTGGAGAAGAAATCATAAATAGAGTATTAAAAAATGATCCAGAAGCAATCAAAGTGGTAAAACCTTGGAGGATCATTCAAAAATTAATAAAACAGATAAAATCCGAAGTGCAGAGCAACAAGGAGGGTGGCAGCCGAATGGAGATAAAGGGACATGGAGAAACGCAGCCGATCCCCTACGGGTGGCAGCACAGAGAATGAAATACCTTCTCGGTGCAAAGCGACTCCAAAGGGCTGCAGAACACAGGAGAAAATCCCAAGAGGAGCGACTCCACAGACCAGTGAACCCTCTGCAGCCGGAAATAAGGGGCCGGCGGAGCGCTCCGCGCCATCCCAGGGAAAAAGGCAGGGGAGAAAAGAGAACGAAGAAAGCCCCAAAGATGGCGGCGACCTCGTGGCAGAAGGAGAGGTCCGGGAACAATCCCAATATGGCGGCGACCACGTGGTCACGGGCGGGAGAAAGGAAACACAGCCTCCCTCATGGGGAGCCCTAATTTTCAAGTCCCTAATTTAATTAACACCCAGCGTCAGTGGGAACAGAGAAATCTCTCCTCAAGAAATAAACACCTACACACTAACCTTCCAATAAGCTATGCGGGGGAGAAACACCTCGATATAAAAGAAGAATGTCTGCAGCCATGTGGCATTTTCAAACTGGCCCAATCACACAAAAAGCCACCATCCCAGGTAGAGGGTGGGATCCAAACACCTGTAGTAGCACCAAAACAAAAAATCAGAGTATGGGAAAAACCCCTACAAAATGCCCACCAAGCAAAAAGCAGTTGGAAAATAATTACCAAAATAAAGTTTCATAGAGACAGTAACAAAGAAGCCAATCTGAAAAGGTATCACCAAACACATAGAAAAGCTAGAACACAGCAACAGAGAACAAAACATCTTCTCAACAAATGTAACAATTTGTTACTTGCCTGATGTCTTAAGACAGTAAAAAAGGAAATTAAAGAACTTGACAACACCAACCAAGGTGATATGAACAGTAATATTCACCTTCAGCAGAACTCAACAGCTACTTCACCCACCTCCAATTTAACTTTGCCAAAGCCTGTATATTTTTCAAACTATACTAAGTTAATATTTGCTTTGTTAACCTGCAGTTACAGTTTTTTACAGTTGCAGTGAAAATACCATGCCACTACTGCAAATATGGGTTGCAGTTTGCTCAATATGTCCTAAAGTTTGTAGTACAATGTATGCTGTTACTGTTTGCAAATGCTGAAACCAAAATTTCACAAATCAATTGTTTTACAGTTGCTAAAAAAGTATTTTCTCAGAGTTGTAAATATAGTCTACAATTTCTTGAGTGTATGTTGAAGTTCACAGTAGAATGTTTGCTGACTTTATTCATATACATTGCAATAGCATCATACTCAATCAGCCATCCTGAAAATTTTAAAAATCTTGCTCACTCTAATATTATAAGTTCAACAAAACGAGTCTGTGTGGATCAAAGTTTTCTAAAGCACCTACCCCTTATCACTTCTGTTTACAATGTTTAAAATTTATTAAAGGTTTGTTATAAAATATAATAGAAAATTTTGCCTAGTCTAAAGTTTCAACTCTGGCCACGTTGAGATTTTAACTAAGCAAAGGGAAATGTTTACCATCAAAGCCTTCTGAGCTTATTTCAATTGTGGCCAAATTGGAATTTGACTGACAAGGAGAGAAAATTATAAAGTCCAGATATTTCTGAGTTAAAAATGAAAATAAGTCATTTTGAGTAGCTAATTTAGCCTTGCAAAAGCTAAAACCTTTTCCTTTGGGATAAACATGAAGAATCTTATCTGGAGAAGATTCTCCTAAGTTATCATTTAAAGGAAAACTCTTCAACAAACTCTTCAACTCTTCAGTATCAAACACTAAAATTGGATTGTAATATATCAGCAATTATACTTCTCACCACATTGAGGTAATTTAAAAGTGTATGTTTTGTTCGTGTTCTGATTTCTAAAAACAAAGAAAGGAGGAGAAAGGATAGATAGAAACACGTATGTTCTTAATTGAAACAGTTTTAAGTTAAATGGTGTATTGTTTTTTAAATAAAACAAAGAAAGGGGAGTAAGGAATAAAGGAAATAAGTATGTTCTTATTTGAAATGGTTTTAAGTCAAATGGTTTCTTGTTTTTTAAAATGTTAATGGTTTGGAACTAAGTGGTTCTTGTTTAATGTTAAGTTGTAATGTGTACTGGCGCTGTGCCTGAGACAGAGACACAGCACTCCACGATCCATGTGACAAAAAGCCTTTATTCTTCTCCCTCCACCTTCAATACTTCTCTTAATGTCCCCGGGTAAGCACCTGTGATTAGTTCAAAGTTCAGGCTGCTCAGCTCTCCGACCAATAGCCTCTGCAGCTTAGGTTGGGACTCATTGGGTCAAATCCCTGTCTGTTTCCAGTTCTGTCCTATCGCTGTTCCCTGGGGGCCTGTCTATCAGGCCAGGCTGCTTCTCCCATATATGGCTACATTAACTGCTCAGTACAATCCAGCTTGCACTGTGACACAAAACCTCCTTGGAGCCCTCCCCTGAGCTTTGACCCTCATTTCTGCTGTCCACACCCTCCTGCACCCACTTCACCCTGAAGCTGAGCAGGAGCATCATTTTGAACGAGATGCTGCAGATTCAGCAGAGTAGTTAATCTCAACAACAAGTACTGCCCACTTTTTCCTGGTAACTCATTTAAAGTGGGAAGTTAATTCCATTCAATGGAGAGGCCCTTCACCACTTAGAGAGAGACACAGGCTTTAAACATCCCTGAGTGAAGCGGTTCTGGCACAAACCTTCCTCCTCCTCCTCTATCCACCCTGACCCCTGCATCCCCTAGGGAATGCCACATGCCAGAGCTGTGTGATCCTCCCTCTCGAGGCTGATTAGGCAGAGCTGGAGAGTTCAAGGAGGTGAGAGCATCAGCATCCTCCTGCTGACGTTTGATCACCAGCAGCCACCGGTGCTCCCAATTAGCCTGCAAACGCTGCCTCCGGCTCACAAATACTTTAAAAAATGAAGTTTGACAAAAAGCCGCGTGTGCTGCCTTTCTTCAACCCTCTCTGCCATATCAAAGCCTTTGAGAGTATCTGAGGACAACTTTTATAGCTGAGAAGGGCCCATGTGAGCACCAGCTCGTTAGTGCTGCGGCTGTGCTGTGCATGGAGCCACAGAGCATCCATCAGCCGCTTACCAGGGGCACTCCTGAACACCAGCAAGCGTGTTAGGCTGGGAAGTTACCTCTGAGGGAGCCACCAAAGGGCTTTTCAAGCAGAGAGGTTACCCAGCTCATCTGCTTCTCGGGGAGCTGATTAGAGCCAGAGCGTTTTGGGAGCCTTGGCACCCTGCAGCAAATCCATTCCCTGGCTCTTTTTTCTCCCTTTGCTCACAGTAATGATCTGCAGCTCGTCAGAGGGGGCTCAGCAGGGGAGGACAGCAGCAGCACTTATTTTAATAAATAACATTCCTGAGCTGCCTTTCCAGGCTGCAGGTTGGTGAGAGGTGTGATGAACATCGGGAGGGAAGATTGAGAAACACAAGCACAGGGTGCCCAGAGCAGCTGTGGCTGCCCCATCCCTGGAAGTGTCCAAGGCCAGGTTGGACAGAGACATGGCAGGGGGATGGCACTGG
The DNA here is from genome assembly GCA_013397075.1 of Rhabdornis inornatus. Lineage (NCBI taxonomy): Eukaryota > Metazoa > Chordata > Aves > Passeriformes > Rhabdornithidae > Rhabdornis > Rhabdornis inornatus. The sequence goes on from VWZS01002574.1 coordinate 2,563,600, forward strand.
ATGAGCTTTAAGCTTCTGCTGGTTGTGTCTCCTTTATCTTCTCTTTGATAAGTTAACATTTAAACATCACCTGGGGCATTTCCCTGAGCAGTGATTCCAACCTGAGGCCTGAGGTGGGAAGGTCCCATGTTTCTGACAAGGCTGTGATATTTCAAGATATATTTCTGCCCTGAGGAGGTTTTGGGGCAGTTCTGCTCAGTTTCAGTGTATTTGCCAGGACTGGCTGCACTCTTGGCTCTAAGTGACTACAGCAGACCTGCTCCAGCTGCTGCTCAGGTCAAGGTCCCTACAAAGGAGAAATCATCACCAATGTGTTTGCACAATAGTCAGGAAAAGCATTTGCACTGGGAAAACAGAAGGGATATCTTTAATTATTACCTACTGCAATTTAACATGACTGTTAGAGACATCTGATGAAAATAAACATTGGCAAGCCTATCTCCCTCCAAAACCAAAATGCATCACAGCATTAACCCTACTTTAAAGGATTAGCTCAAAAAAAAGGCAGAAGGTGGAGGAAAATTCTGAGAATAACACTTTTTCACTTTCAAAACGGCTCCTTGTTTCTCCAATGCATTTATTTTGCATTATTTCTCATGTAACTGTGAAGAAATTAAATACTTGAAAACACAACGAAACATATAAATTAAACCACGTTTTGATTAATGCAAACCCATTGGCATTTCTTTTCCTGAATAATTTAAAAATTAAGCTGAGAAAACCAATTTCTTGTCTGAGAAGCCTCTGTAAGAAGGAATGTTCGGTATTTTGCAGCACTTCTGTCAAGTGCTGGACTGGTGTCAGCATCTCATTCTTTTAACACTTAGAACAATTTTAACCCACCCACACTCCAGCTCTGAATTATTTAGGAAAAGATGTGTCTTTCTAGACCTTTTCTATAGTCTCTGAGCAAAGTGTCTGGCTGTATTTGGCATTTCTCACCGAGGATAAAAATACTCTATTTAAATAATAGTGAGAGTGTCCACAGTATGTATATCTTTGAAGCAAAGGTGGGCCATATTTTGTCCTCCATCCCTCACTCTTGTGTCATAAAAATGTAAGGGATTTCTCCTGTATGTAGTTCTCCTAATAATCTAACCTTGAAAAGAAAATTAATGTAACCTCCGTGGGTGACCCCTTCTCTTGTTCAGCAGGCTTTTGTTAGGGAAGACAACTCTTCCATAATTCTACATTAAAATAGACAGGAAAAAATCAAGTTGTTGTTTTTTTTTCTGAATGTTTTAAGGTGTCATTTTAATGAGTCTGCCTTTCTGTTCCTGCTGGAAATAAAATATTCAGGGTGAGGAAAGAGTAAATATTGTCCCACAAGCAGAACAAGGCAACCAGAGGTAGACAGAGAGAAGCCACATTGGGTGACACAGTCTGTCTGCAGCTGGATTCCCTCTCCCAAAGCCAACATTTCTGCAGAGTGGAACAGAGCTACCTTCCTGACCCATTCTTGGACTCAGATGGAGCCCTGAAGCCTTTGAGCACATCATCAGTCACAGAGGTGATTCCATGCACCCACAGTGAAGTTGGCACACAGACTGGAGGGGAAGGAACTTGTAGAGTGCAAAAACTGAGCCGAGCTGGGCCAAATTCCTGCTTTATTCCTGCTGGGGTTATTGCAGGCAGAGGTTTGGCAGTGTTGGAGCTGTGTTCAGCACATGGCTCACTTGGGTTGGCTCCCTGGGGGAAATCTACTGAGCAGCAGCTGCTCAGCTCATCTTTCCTGGGAAGGATGCTCAGGGACACACAGGAGTGGCAGGAGGAGACACCAAATCCCCCACACCTCAGAGACCTTCTGTCTTAAACTTCTGCCTCAGAGCTTTCTGCACATTCTGGATCTTCTCTGTGATCACAGTGTCACTGAGGTGATTCCCAAACTTCTGCTTCAGCAGCACCCTGATGATTTTGATGCAGCGTTCATCCATCATGGGCTTCGCCTCCCGGAAGGTGTTGCCCCTGCGCCCCGTGATGGAGTGGCTCTGGATGTAGTCAGAGGTGAAGAGTTTGTAGAGCAGAGTCTTGCAGGCTGTGCTGATTTTCTGGTCAAACCTGATGGTCTCTTTGAGCTGCTCCTTGGTGTAGCCATTGAAGAGCTCCACCACCTCACACGGCTGTCGGTGGGGCTCCTCCTGGAAGGACAGGGATTCCAGCCTCTGCACCTTCTTCTTCAGAGACAGGACATCCTGTTGGAGGTCTGACACCATCCTCTCCAGCTGCTCCATCTTCTCTGCCCTGAAAAATTAAAGTTGCTTGTGTAAAGTCAAGAAGACACCATGTCCTCACTGTGGATGTCACTCCTCCACCCAAGCAGTGATTAGATGTCTTCTGCAAGCAGGGCAGGACAACTTCTCCCTTATCAGAGTATCAGCCCTTCCAGCTATTCCTGGGTGAGGAGTAAGGCAGGAGAGAAAAATGACATGGTCTGGACTTTTCAGTGCTCAGGAATGCTCAGTTTAACCCTCAACTCCTCCTTGGCATGCATACATGGAGACTTTGATGCTCAATTTTCTTCACAGTTGCAAGGAAAGACATAAAGCCTGTCTTGCAAGTCCCAGGACACACATATTAGTAGTACTAAGCAACAGACTTGTGAGAAATGACAATACAAGAACCATAACTTGAATTTTTTGGCACCCATTTCTTTGCAAGAAAACTGTTCCTAGCATCACTTTATCACTGGATACTGGTCATCAAAGTAATGAACAATAAAACAAGGAACACACAACCATGTTTTGATGGCTATAGGCAAGAGCTTTGTAGTTTCTGCACAGTTTTAGAGCCTTCTTGCATCTCTAAATCCAAGCCCTACAATCAGAAACACCCAGCTCGATTGTAAAGACACTCAGCAACTTTGGGGTTTAAAATTGCCCCACTGTGTCACACACCTGTGATCTCCCTGCTCACTTTTGTAGTGAGGAGGAAAACACAGTCAGAGACAAGTGCCTTCTTTTGCTAATTACCTTTCCACCTCACCAGGACTGAAATTTTTGTGAACCCTGTCGAAGCCATCCATCTCTTGCAAAGCATCAATCTTTCGCTCTTCACAGCTGGAAGAAACAAGCAAGTTAAACAGCACTGCCACAAACAGCTTTGTGCTTATATTCATATTCATTTTCATTCCTGAGGAGAATTCAAAGCAAGGTCAATTCTGATTTCATTTGCAACAAGAATAAAATAGAGAGAGAGGGAAGATGAGGGGTTCTTCATGTGGATAAACTCCTGTGCATCCCCCTGGCACACAGATATGGGGGACCTCCCACTGACCCACCATGGAATCAGGACTTCAGAGCACAGGCTCATTTCTCTGCTCTATGTTCCCACACAAACTCCTGTTATCTCCTGTGCTTTGGATTTAACCTCCATGAGCATCTGCTCAAAGCAAGCCCTGCCAGAGGATGGAGACAGAGTGGACAGAAATCAATGTGTGTGGTGTGAAACATTCAGGGTCCTTACTGTGCTCTCAGGTGTTACCTGTTCAGACAGATCTGCTGCTGGCACGGGGACAAGATGCCATCTGACTTCCTCTTCATGGGAAGGGCAACGTAATCTGCAGCAGGGGTGGGAGACAAGCTGAAGAATCAGCTGTTGAAAAGGTCCTGAATCCCTCAGTCTCCAGAACAGATTATCTAAGCACCCCTGCTAGATTGCATGGCAACATGTTATTCCATTTGCATAAACAGTGATCCAGACAAGCTCTCCAGGACTGATCCATGGGGATTTGTTATTAGAAAGAGGTGGCATCTCAAGGGCTTCTGTCCCAGTGCAAAAGACATGGTGGGGGCAAGGCAAGCAGAGCCAACGTGTCTCTGGATTCTGCTGTTAGTCAGAAGGTAAATAAGACACTAGCATATTTTCATAAGTGCATTTAATGGGTGTAGTAGCGGGTGGAAAAATAGGGAAATAGGCAAATCTGAGAAGGTTTGACTAATGGAGACACAGGGCTTTTGGGAATTTCAGTTATTCAGGCAGGCATTCATTCAGATTGTCTTTTGGCTTGGGGGGAGAGAACTGCTTAGCCCAGGAGACAGAGCTGGTGCCTGACAGAGCAGAGACCATACACTACATATGGGCATCTCCCTTTAGACAGCCCTCCAGGAGAAGATCTCCCAGGTGGAAAGGACCAGGAAATGCCACCCCTAACTTCTGTTGCCCTGAGACAAAGCACATACAGCCCCAGAGCAAAGCAATGGTTTTCTGGCTGCTCTGCAAGTCCCCATCCCACCCTGTCACTCAGGACCAGGCAGCTGAGCCAGAACCCAGGGTTACCTCTGGCAGCTGGACCAGCCCTGTCCTCTTCACTCTGGGAAGCTGCTGGCCCTGGCATGGCCATGGTGATGAAGGTGGGTGGGGGTGTGAAGGCACTGGCTGGGTGGGGAGGAGCTGCCAGTGAGCGGGGGCTTCCTGCCACACTCCCCAGGACACGCCTGTCCTTAAGGGTGGAGCAGCTGCCGGCATCGTGGGGCAGGCTGGCCTCAGCCACCCTCAGCAGTGGCTTTGCAGGATAGGTCCTGTCACTGGGGTATTTCCTGGATGCATTCCCTGGCGTCCATTTCGGAAAGGTTTTCCTGGATTTTTTTGGTGGGGATGGCATCATGCTCTGGACAGCTGGTTCTTGTTCTGAAAAGGAAGGGAGATTCAGTGTGCAGTGGGGCAGCAGTGTTGTGTATCTTCCACTCAGGGCTTTGCACTCTGACTGCAGTGATGGGAAATTCATGATGGCATCACAATGTGCTCAGCATCCTCCCACCCGAAAAACCCCACGAAAGTGGAGGTGCAACGTTCAAAAGCCCTTACTCACTTAACTTCTCCAGGAGCTGTCGATCTTCCAGCAGCTTCTTCTCCAAGATATCTTTGTGCTCTGTAGGAAGAGAAGATCTTTGAGCACTAAACTCCTTCTTGGAAGGTTGCTCCTGAGCAGCCCCAAATTGCAAACCCAGGCCAGAGGGGTGTCACTCACCACTTATGCCTTCCACCACGCCCCAGTACAGCCCACTGAAGCCGGGGCAGCGGGCCAGGACCTGCTCCCCCACCGTGTAGAGGTGGAAGGGCTTGCGGGGCTCCTTGATGTTCTCCATGTTGATGACCCGGCTGCCATCAGGCCAGCTGATGAGCACGTAGAGCTTGGCTGACATCAGGGCTGCCCACCTGGAGCAAAGGGAGCACAATGGGAATGTCACCACAGGGTGATATTCTCTCCTGTGGTTCGGGGTGTTCACAAGGGGCACTTTACCTGGAGCAGCACAACCTGCAGATATAAAATACTTGGCCCTGCATTTTCTCTACCAGTTACTTCTGTGTTCCCATCCTCACCCTTCTGAGCTTGCCTCATCCTAAAGCCCTTTGCTGGGAGGCTGTCTTGGGTCTCACTGAGCACAGCCCCACATGCCTTCAGTGCATCCAAGTGTCCCTTGCAGTGACAGCCATGCCAGGTCTCACCTGGGATCAGGGAGGGCCAGGTCTCACAGCTGACACTTGGAGCAGATGCTGATCAAACCACTGAGCTCGTTCCTCTGCCCCTGTGAACCACCATAGCTCAAATGATTCCATGGATCTACAGCAGTTTGCTGCAGTGCAGGGCTGTGTCTCTGTGATATCAAGGCAGTGCAGAGAAGAGACTCAGAAAGACCCAGGGGTATTCCAGGAAATGATCATTCCTTTGCCTGTGCAATTATATCCCCCAGTAAACATCAAAATGCTTTGATAAGGAGAACAGAAAATTCCCTTCATTGCACCCATGGGGAAACTGAGGCACACAGCAATGATGGATATGTCTAAGGCAGTCAAGCAACAAAGCTGCAAGGAGCTGGATCCTCAGTCCTGGCCCACTGCTCTGCCCACTGAGATGTCTTTTTCTGTCCCTGGAGCTGCAGACTTCAATCACTGGAGAAACTGGAGAGCCAGGCTGGTGGTGATTTCCAAAACCTCCCTTGCCAGAGGAGCAGCTGAGGAGCCAAGGGCTGCTGAGCTCAGGAGGGGTTTCTGTCCAGCACCTAAGGGCCCTGGCAGAGCATCACCCCAGTCCTGCCTGCTCTGCCAGAAGGGTTCTGGGGACAGGGCTGAGCCCATGAGCTGGGCACCAGGTGGAGAATGGCCACAGTGTCCAAAGAAGATGGGAAGGAGCTGGGGCAGGCACAGGAGAGTTGGAGCAGAGACAAACTGTCAGGAAAGACAGCTAGGACCCAATTTATTCCAGATTCTTGTTTTGTATCTGCACCCCCATTAAAGTTCTGCCTGGATTTGATTCCTCTCACTTGGAAGGTTCAAGCTCACCCTGGAGAAGTTTCTGCTTCCCCACCTCCACCACCATCAGCTGCGGCAAAGCTCCTTGCAAGGAACTGTAACTCTCCCCAGACCTGCCAGTCTGCCCTGCTGGCACAGTCTCACACTTGCTTTTCTCCAACCCTTTTCTCCTGGCTGATACACACCCTGGCATTGATTTTTATCAGGAAGCACCATATACAAATTATCTATGTGCCTGTCTCCACACATCCCCTTCCCTGCAGCAGGCAGCTGCCCCCAGCCCTCTCCCAAACACAGAGCAGAAACTGGGATAAATGCATAGCTGAGCCCTCTCCCTCCCAGAAACAGAGCTCCACATTCCAAACAGCAAACAACCCCAGCCCAAACAGCTCTCTGGAGGGGCTTTCCTTTAACATTTCAAGAAAACACACTGATCTTCCTTCCCTAACCAGTTGCTCATTTATCCTTATGAATGCAACAAAACTACACAAACGCACAAACAGAGCAAAAAAGAGAGAGATCACAATGCTGATAGCAACAGAGCTGTTCCTTGCCTGGTTAGCACTGCTCCAGGTGTTGAGCCTTGCAAGATGTCTCCTGTCTGTCCAGGTCTCTGCTGCCTGTTCCAGGAGAGGAGGTGACCGATACTTCCTTGCCTTGAGCTTGTCCCTTCACCAGTTCCTTGTCAGGTCTCCTTTGTCCGGCTTGGGAAGCTCCCACCTGCTGTCCCCACTGCAAAGAAAAAAAAGAGCTTTTTTCCTGGTTGTTTTGTTTCAGCATTATTATTCCTGCTATTTTCCCATATACATATATTATCTTTTTCCTTAGCTTCTTTCAGGTCTGTTTCTTACAGGGAGAGAGAGCAGAAGAGAAAAAGCCTTGGGTTTTTTGGAGCATGAATAAACCTTGCATTTCCATGAGTTATTCATGAATAATTCATGAAAATGCATGATTAATTCAGGTTCATGAATTATTCAGGAATAATTCTCGAACATTCCTGGTTAATTCATGCTCACACAGCGAGTGAGTCAGGCTCTAGGGCTTGGAGAATTCCTTTCTCTCTGAGACAGAAGAGAGGTTTAGAGAAGCTGCATTGTGCACTTGGTGTTTACTGCCTCTGAGAAGAGAACATATTTTGGGCCCTTTTTGAAACAAGGACTTGAAGAAAATTGAAATGCCTGCAGCCTTCTGCCCACGGAGGAATAACACAGCCCCAAAAGAAAAAGAAAAGAGAGAAAGAAATTGGACTTGCTCACAGAGGAAAGCCTGACAGCAAGTTTTATCCCCTTTCAAAGCATCTTTCTCCCCCCCACCTCCTGATTTCTCCCTGGTTGAGATACATCTCATCCCTTCAGTTTTTACCTGCTGCACAAAAAAGGACCATCCACATGGGTTTCTGCTTGAGGAGTTCAGAGGAATGATGGATTTGTCTTTACAAACAAGCTGTGGGTCTGCTGGTAGATAAGACTAGCACTGAGAGATAAAAGAAACAATGGGAAGGATTCCACTGATTGATGAATGGAAAAAAGGATATTTACCTTTACAAACAAACTGTAGGTTTGCTGATAAATGAAATTGGATATTGAAAGATGAAAGAAGCAATGGGGAAAAACCATGAATTCNTGAAAGAAGCAATGGGGAAAAACCATGAATTCCATAAGAATTAAAAATTAAAAGGAAGGGTTGTACATTAGAGAGGAATGTTAGGCATTCTGAGAAGTCTGTGCCTCTCAAGTATCTCAGCCAATGGGGAAAAGGGATAGGATAAAGGGAGACTGCATCCTCCAAAAATTTGAGAGACCCCAGGGGAATGCCTCATGGCCTCTCCCTTTATTTGAATAAAGTAAAAGGACTCCTCTGCCTCCCTTTTGGACATAAACCTTTGGTGTTTGTGGATTAATTTTCCTGGCAGAGCCAAAGGGAATTCCAATGCCACGTGCCCATCTGTCCCTGTGTGTGTGTGTGTGCACGGTGTCTTCACCCAGGTAGCAACCAACAGGACAAGAGGAAATGGCCTCAAGTTGCACCAGTGGAGGCTTAGATTGGATATCAGGAAAATTTTTTCACCAAAAGGGTTGTCCAGCACTGGCACAGCTGCCCAGGGTACTGGAGGCACCACCTCTGGAGGGATTTAAAAGAAGTGTGGATGTGGCACCTGGGGACATGGTTGACTGGTGAGCTTGGCAGTGCTGGGGGAATGGTTGGACTCCATGAACTTGGAGAGCTTTTCCAAGCTGAATGATTCTTGCAAAGGTCCTTGACTCAGTGTCCCAGCCGGGGTGAGCACTGGTCATGGCACTGGGCTCAGCATGTCAGGCCTGGTGCTCACACCAGTGCAGACACCAAGCTGGCCATGCACAGCTCTGTGTTTCTCCCAAAAATATCACTGCTGCAGCACCTGGGGTTCCCCAGTGCTGGGCTTTTTACCCCTACTGCATGGAGGATCACAAGGCACGGCAAAGGATGGATCCCATGTGGCATCCAGCCTGCCATGACCCAGGCTGGACACCAGCAGGGGAAGGTGCAGTGGGTTGTCTGCACAACCCAACCAGCCATCCTACCCCAGCCATTGGATGGGATGGAAAAACAGCTAGGGAGTGACTCCAAACAGCACTGCCTGGTTTATCTTAGCCAAAAGCAGCACAGAAGATTATTGGGAGAAAGGGAGAATTCAGATGTTCAGTGACACATTAGAAAAGGACCTTGACCAGATTCACAGAGTAAGACAAATTCTGCATCCCTGATTTGCATATTTACAGCTAAAAATGCACCTATCAGCCCAGGTAAAAGCAGATGTTCAATAGAAAGATGGTTGGGATTAGGTAACAAGCAGATAAGAATAGAAAAGCAGCAGTGTGCAACTTCTGTGTAGTTCTGAATGATGTTGCTCAGGACTGAGAGCTGCATAGTAATAAGAAGTGGAAAAGCAATGACGAGCAAAACAATAGATATACACAACAATGGAGATGAGATTGGATTCTGGTTTGAGGCAGGACTTGGTTCCAATAAAATCTGCCTGGGAAAAGGGCTGGCTGAAACTTTCGTTGTTTGCTTTCCTTTGAAGAACAACAATATCCAAAACATAACAGATGAATATTCCTGAGGCAGAGGCTGGTAATTCAACTGCAAACTGCAGGAGAGGAAGAGTTGCAGGAACCACAAATTGTAGTCTCATCAAACAACAGAAAAGTCAAGTGCCTGTGTATAAATACACAGTGTTTGTGTTGAATTATTCCAGGAAATGCGAGTCTGAGGTGAATCCCAGGTGTTTGACTTCATTAAAATTATCAAGCCCTGATTAGATTTCCCTCCTAGTCAGTGAATATGAAATCCTTGGGCAGATGCCTCAGTTCTGGGTGCAGGTAGAGATACTGTATTCAGGAACCTCTCCTCTGCATCTCTCATTTTTTGGAAAACAAGTCGCAAACAGCAGCTCCCGGTGCCAGCACACGTCACCCTCTGAGCTGCACTCACTGAGATTTAGATTTCAGCCAGGACTGAAGAACAACAAAGGCTCCTTTGTGACTTTACCCAGAGATACACCCGGGGAACAGCCTTCAGCAGCTGTTTGAGTGCTGCCCAGGTCTTTATCAGAGCAATCTTAATTGATGTTTGGATTTCTAGTGTAAACACAGGTGGTTTTAATCCCTTTTTTCACTTAACCTCGGCAGTGTAGCTCTTCTTTTTGCTGGGTTCAGCAGTCCAGTCATAGAATCCTAGAATGGTTTGGGTTAGAAAGGGACTTAATGACCATCTCATTCCATCCCCCCTGCCTTCCACAATCCCAGGTTGCTCCAAGCCCTGTCCAACTGGCCTGGAACACCTCCAGGGATGGGGCAGCCACAGCTTCTCTGGGCAGGCTGTACCAGAGCCTTACCACCCTCACAGAAAATAATTTCTTCCCAATATCTGTCTAAACCTGTCCTCTGTCAGGATGAACCCATTCCCCCTTGTTCTGTCACTCCAGACCCTTGTCCAAAGTCCCTCTCCAGGTCTCCTCAAGCACCTTTAGGCATTGGAAGGAGCTCAAAGGTGTCCCTGGAGCTTTCTCTTCTCCAAACTGAACAGTCCCAGCTCTCTCAGCCTGTCTTCAGATCAGAGCTGCTCCAGTTCTTTGAGTATCCTCATGGCCTCCTCTGGACTGGCTCCAGCAGCTCCACACCCTTCACCATTTCCAGAAAGCAGCCAGAGTTCAATAATTGAGAGACATGGTTCATTAATTTTTATCAACACAGTGAAATGACATAGAAACCCTCAGGCCCTGTGGTTCACTGAGACCAGCTCTGCATCCCTTCCACACTGCCTGGGGAAGGGGAGGGCGTCGCCACGAGGGATCAGCACTGCCAGGGCAAATGTGGGCAGAGAGCCTGTCCCTTGTAACCAGTCTGGGGTGGCAGGGTGGCTGATGGAAGCATTAGGATGGATATGGGGGACAGACCCCATTAGGATGGATATGGGAGATGGGTTTGCATCCCATGAGGACAAAGGCTGGACCTAAGGAACTGTCTGTACCCCAGAGCAACCACCCGGTGGCATTTTGCATTTGAAATGAAACAAGTACAAGTCCCACCTCTGCCTGCCTTCCAGGGAACAGTGAAATACGATCTGGGCTAATGAGACTGGAGTTAACTGCATTTTAATTAAAGAACATCTCTTTTCTAACAGGCTGGAAAGGAGCTCAATTACCCAGAAATGGGGAGCAGAGACACCATGAGGGTCAGCAGGCAGCTAGACCCTACAAGTCCTACCTACCACAGTTTGTTAAATGCTTTCCTGGGTTGGAGCCCTTCCCTGTTATTCCTCGTGTGACAGAGCCCAGAAAACAATGAGAAAATCAGAACCTAAATGCACCAAGCACAGCTTTGCAATGGGCTCTACAGAGAGTCCACTGGCTGTAAGGGCTTCCCATTTACCTAATGCAAGTTCTTATTCCTTCTCTATAATTGCCCTGAATTAATTAAGATATTTTTTAGAGACCAAGGTATTTTATTTCTCTTCAGAAAAGGGTTTCCTCTTTGTAATCCCATTCCAAAACCCCTTTCATTTCCCCTTAGCATCTTACCACCATTTTGCACACCATTTTTTTTCAAGATCTCTGTATTTATTAAACCTTTGTGCTCTACAACATCTGTTTCCTTATCTGCTTGGCTGGCTGATATCTTGGGGTTCCTTTGTGAGCTTGGCAGTGAGATAACAGCAGCACAATTAGAAAAAAAAAGAGGGGGGGAAAAGATCACCCCAAAAAACGGGAATGAACATTAATTGAGGGAGGGCAGCAATACATGATGGCTTTTAAATATCCCCAAACCTTTTTCTGATTCTCTCAAGTATTTAGCATCAGCCTCTTTTTAGTATTCAAGGGGACATGAAGGGGACTAGCAGGAATTAACCAAACTAAGGAGGTACCAGAAATCAAATAATAGATCATTCCCATGAGACTGAAAAGGAAGAAAGTATTTTACATTGTAATTACATCTGAAGGTGCCTGGAAAATATCAACCTGCTTGACTTCAGGTATCTGAGCAGCTCCTGAGAAAGTGTCAGGACTGACCACATTTTTCCAATAAAGCACAGGCTTTAGTGTCACAAAATCAGGGCCAAAAAGCAGAAAAAACCTTAACATTTCAGTTATTAACAAACCCCATGGAAAGGGATCCCAGCACATCATCTCCCAACGGGAGGAAATAACACAGCAAGAGAGGGCTGATGTGGAAAATTCATCTCATCACATCCGGGGGGGCTTGCCACTCTTTTCCACACCATTTCTGGATGGAAAGGTGCTGCAGGGATGTGAGGTCCGTGCTTGGGAGCAGCAAATCCGAGTGTTGAGCTGGCAGGGTGCCACCAGCTGCTCCTGCTCCTCCTCTGAGTCATTGCCCCGTTACCTTGGCGAGTACCTGAGAGCAGCTCCAGCACTGAGAGAACGTCTTGTTTCCTGTTACTCCAGCAACACAACTGTGATTCCAGATTCTCCCCCTGCTGCTAATTAATTAAATAAAATCAGGAGCACGTTAGCAGCTGCAGAAGGGACTCGCTGGTTGGCACACGCTGCCTCCAGCCCCCTCCACAGCATCCCTGTGGAACAGAGCTCTTTTTCCTCAGTATTTCAGGCCCCCTCCCAATTTTTGTCCTGTTTCTGGCAGAAGGCACCACAAAGAAGTTATCTGCATTAGGAGGGAATGTGTTTTGGGCTGATTTTGGACAAGAAGCTGGGTGGGACCTCATCCCTCTCCCTGCTGCCTTGGGCTGCCACACTCTGTATGGGAGTTTCTGCAGCAGCACCTGATCCTCTGCCAAAAAGCACCAAACCCTCTGATTTCACCTCACATGGCCACAGCACTAAGTATTTCTCACTGAGCCTTTGATGCTGCTGAATAACTCAGCAAATCCCCTCTCACCTGTCAGAGCTTTGGCTGAGGGCACAGGGCACTGTGCCTCACGCAAAGCCACCTCGGTGCCACCACGCAGGCAGAGTGTGGCAGGATGGTCTCATCCAGGACAACATCCACAGAGATGCAAAGAGAATGGAAAGCTCTGTCAAACATGCTGTAAAACCAGGCAGAGAAATTGTCCTTGACCAGCTGTACTTCCAGGCCCTGCTTCCAGGGCTGTCACCAGCAAATGGGCTCTCGTGTGAATAAATCTGTCAAAACCCATGTGAGCAATTCCCATGCCAGCCCTGCCTACTCAGAGTGGCATCGTTTTGGTACCTGATTACTTTAAAGGTGAAAGCATATTCTCTCTAATTTGCTAAATTGGAAGATTTACTCCTCTTAGGAGACAATCTCATTTCCATCTTCTACCTCTTTAGCTTTGCACTTAGTCCATAACATTAAAAAGCTTTTACTTAATTTCTTCTCCAGGAAAGAAGGAAGTGATCTTTTTTTTGTGGCACTTCAAATGGGCATGTTGGCTACAAAAATCCACTGCTCATCACATGGAAGGCTGATCCAATAGTGCCAATTATTGCAGTAATGGAGATCTTTACAAGGATGGAAGGGACAGGATCAAAATGGATGTGTCTTCTCACGTGGAAGGAGGCAGAGGAAGAAGCAGAATCTGGGAAGACAGCACCACTTTAAATTAGGATATCTGCTGTGCATGGCAAGACAAACATGACCCATTTCTCATCCTGTCTCTGGGTGTGACTCAACCCACTTGTCCCCAGCTGTGGAAGTGTGATGCAGTCTGGTCCTCACTCCCCTGGCAAATGACAGAGCTGAGCTGATCTCAGCCTGGAATCCCTGGGGATTGACAGCAAGGACTTCTACAAGATGTGACTCGTGTGTTTGCAACAATCACAGCATCCACTGGCAGGGAGTGATTTTCTTTCCATCCTTCCCACTCTCCAGGTATTTTTCTAGGAAAATCCACTCTCTAGTGTGGACAAAGCAGTAGAGATGGGAGGTTTTGTGTGCTCCAAAAAGCCATCAGTTCATCCCACAGCTCTCCCACTCAGAGCCATCAGTTCTGCACAGAGCAAGCAGCAAACTGGTCCCTGCTGGCATTGCCTGAGCTGGGAGCTGTGCATCACCATCAAGCTTCAGGTGTTTTCTGATGTGAAGTATTTTACACAGTTCCCTACAGATTCTGGTTCTGGGCCAGTCCCACAGCAGGTCTGGGGAGTGTTTAGGTCAACAGAGTCCCCCCAGGCTGCAGCTGGAGCTTGGGACCTCCCTCCAAACTACAGCACAGAAAAAGTATGTACTAAGGTCACAATGCAAAATCCTCTGCTAAGCCTTCTTTAGTGTCTCTCAACTCCTAATTCCTATTGTAAAATGCTATTTAGGAAGATCAGACTAATCAAAATCGGGACAGTTTTGTGGATTTTTGTAAAAGTGCTTTTTGAAGATTTAAAATTGAGGTATTTTCACTGATTTTCTTGCAATTTTCTTGCAAATTTTTCAGCATCCTGTTGTTTTGACTTTCCACTCTTATCTCCTGCCAACTTTTACCTGCCCAGAGCCAATAGTTTTGCTGACAGCTGCCATGCCCATGTGCCATTTGCTGAGCATCACCTGCATGAGGCCTCAGGTGCTCACTAAGGAAAACTCACTTCTTCATATTCTTTGCAGGGAAGATCTTGCTTGCTCAGCTGGACAGTGGAAGAGTTTTTTTACTCAAACCTACTCTGTGTGGCATCACTGATGTATTTTTGACTCAGAGAAATCTGTTTATTTTCTGCTCTTAAATAAAGAGTGAGCAGCTCCATGAGCAACACCACGGGAGAGGAAACACAAACAGGCTGTAACTCAAACACCATCTCTGAAGGGATTGTGCTCTGCTTTTCAGATGAGATTAAGAGCTCAATTACAGTAGAGAAAGAGCCTTTCATTAAATCACACATAGAACATAATAAAGACAAATTACAAAGCCCTTCAGAAGCAAATCTGTGTCAGACTGCTGGGTAAGGAGGCCCTTTAGGGGGAGCCTTCAGAGGTTTCTCCTGCTCTTCTGAAGAAATGAGTCCTACACACCTCATCCAGACATGTTTTTGAGGAAAGCTCACAACCAGAATCCTATGGGGTATCCAATTCTTTGAATGCCTCTCTTCCAGTGACAGAGATGAGCAGTATTAACCTAACCCTAACCATCCCCTCACATTTGTAATGAGTGGGTGAAGCCTCAGGCTAGTGCTGATGTGCACAGTTTAGAAGTGCAATGGTTTGTTCTGCTAACACAGGCAAAGCCCAGAAACTCAGTGTTGTCTCAGTCCCATACTGGTAACAGGAGATAACCTTACAGAATTTTAAGGCCCAGCAGCTAAGGGATGAATCAACTACCTAAAGCCAGATCCTGGATTTAACTGTTTAATTCCAGCATTCCTGCCATGCTCTCCTGTCTGCAAAAGCCTCCACCAAGAAACCTGCAGAGAAGGTGAGGAAAGAACAGATTCAAGCCTCTCACACAGAGGAGAGAGCCCAGAGACCCTCAAGCCAGAGAGATCCTTCCCTGAGCAGCCAGGCTGCCCAAACTTCCAAAATCAAAGCTCCAGTGTGCAACTCCCAGGCACACAAAGCACAGGCAGAAATACCCCCCGGCCTCTGGATTTGCAGGTGACTGTGCAAGTGTGAACCTGGAGCTGAGGGATTGGATGCTTTTCCCTCCCCAGAAATCCAAGGCACTGCATGGCAGAGCTCAAAGTGGACAGCAAAGGGTTAAAGGGCTGCCCAGAATCATGCACCTGGGAAAGGGGAAGTCCAGGTTCAGTCACAGAGTTGTCACCACTTGATTTTGTTCCCTTGTTATTCTGCTCTCCTGGAATATATTATGGTTCATTAAAGGCAGTTAGCTAATTGGATTGTAAGCAGGTGCTGGTGAAAAAAAACAAACCACTGTTCCCCTTTGAAATTCCAGAGATTAATTGAAATTCCCTTTGAAAAGACATCCCAAAACCTTGTAATCTGTTGATGAAAACAGTCAAGGAAAAAAGAACAAGCAGTGATTTTCAGGAGGTTTCACAACTCAGGCAACTGCAACCCCCATCAAGCATTAGAATTGAGGACTGTCATTCCTACACCAGGAAAACCTTTCAAAGACTCAAAAACTTTCATTGAAAAGCAGTTCCAGAATGCACAAAGTTGAACAACAATCCAGGAAGGCTGGGATGAGATGAGTAGGAGAGGATGACTGGGGCTCTTCAAAAGCCAGACCTCAGAGCTGAGAAAGGATTTAATCCTGATATCCCTCTAGTTATCCAGAAAAGGATCAAAACGTCTGAGGGAGCTCAGAAAGCCAGAGTGCTCAAAACAGCAGCATGCACACAGAGGGAAGAAGAGCAAATGCAGCTGGATGCTTCCTAATGCTCTTCTTTGGACTGACCTGATGTCTGGTGCAGTGAGTCACAGGAAACTTGCCCAAAACATGGGTGGCAGAACTGAAAATGTTCACTGATAAGCACCAGAAAAAAATAAGAGCATATAGGAGTGAGTGTAGTCACGAGGACCTGGAGAAGAGCAAGCCCCAAAAGGCCAGACATGATGTAATATTGTGCATAATGAGGGTAAAATACATGTTGCTATTCATCATGTATCCAAAGAATTATAGAATAGTTCAGGTTGGAAAGGACCTTTAAAGGTCATCTGGAATGACAGACTATTGAAAGCAACAGAAAAACAGTACCTTAATGCCAGGGAAAACTGTATTGAAAACAATGAAGATTGAAGCCCAAACAACCACATCTTATCTTTGAACTAAAGATTTACGAATAACTAGTGCTGTCTGCCACTGGGGGCCACACTAAACCAGAATCCCTCCACTCCAGTTTTCCCATGCTGTGCTATCACACCTCCCCATGCTCCCCAGCTCCTGCAGAAACTGAATTTTGTGATGTGAACCCCAGCCTGGCAGCAGCCCAGGTGAAGCACCAACCCAGAGAAGTGCATCACCACTTCTACAAAACAAGGCAATTTTTACCTGAACATCAAGCAACACTAAACTTCTCTGGGAAGCACTGTGTACAGGATAATCAGGGACAGAAAAGGGATGTGTCTGTGGAGCAGAGAGCTGGTTTAAATTCTCATTAAGTTGTTAACAGCTGGTTTCATTAGTCTGCCTACAGACAATCATAATTACTTAGTGGCTACTGCAGGGTGAAAAGCCATTTCAGTTTATTAATGTTCTCAGAGCTGCAAATGTGTCAGTGAAATTACTTTTAAAGTGGCTTGTAAAGTTTGTCTCTTCCCGAAGAACGTGTCAGACTGATAGACTGGGGTGTGAAATTTACACCCCAATAAAAGGGAGTATTAATGCAGTTTAATAGCACTTGAAATGTTCTGCTCTGAGAAACTGTCCCCAAAGTCCAGATGGACCTTTCTCCACTGGAACTCTTGGAAATTTGTGGAAGCTATAACTTTGGCATTAATTTTACAGGAGCATTTACAGCCCAAGGGTCAAGACCAAAGCCATAAAATGCTGTTCAAGCCCTGAGCTTTCTCAAACCAGAGGTAAACTTGCATCTGAAGGTGTGTCTGGAGCCCAAGACCACTAAATTTGCTCCAGTAGAGCTCTGTTATAAAGCTTAGCCTGCAATGGAGGTAGGCTTTTATCTTAGCTTACTTAAATATTCCCCCTAAACCAGCATAAATTATAATTTCCCCACTATAATTCATAGTTTGTCCACTCCTAATTACTCTTTCTTCTTGCCCTAAGCATCATCCTTACCCATACAACATGACAGTTCCCATTAAATGTATGATTCTACAGACATATGTTGGATTAAAGCTTACCTGAATGAGAGTTTTATCCAGCTCCTGCCAGAGCTAATGGAGAAGATATTTCAGTTTATTCAAAGCATCTGTTATCTCAGAAAGAGGATCATGCTTAAATTAGAATAAAAGTTCTGCTAGAAACAGTATTCCTTTGTTTCCTCCAAACATTCACTAAAAGCCCTCGGTCACTTAAGAGCTTTTTAAATCATTTCTAGTATTCACTACATGGCCAATTATTAAAAGAACCCTGAACCTGCAGCGCAGTTAGTGACCATTTCTGACATACTTCTTACATGTATTTTTTCCACATTTTCTTCGACAATAGCCAACCAGGTGCCTTCCCCTTTTCATCTCCTGTTTAATCCATTTACTCTCATCCTCCATGGCACAGCAGAGGATGTTTCCTCAAAACCAGACTGCACCAGCCGCTATTTCACAACTTACCCATAAAATCCCAATTTTTTACACTTCCACCTCTCCATCTTCCCATCCACGGAGGGGAGTCAAGGTCAACCAGATGCAAATGAGGTGTTTTAGGCTGAGGTGTGATGAGGCAGTGATTGCTTGATGAGTGCAGGAGGAGGAAAAGTCTTGGCTGTGCCTCGGTTTTTAAACCACCCTCAGTTGTGCAGGAAAATTAAGGACAGAGCAGTGATGCTCCTCTCACCAGCTTCCCCATGGCATCATTCCTGTCACAAAGTCAAAGACAGGCAGGTCACACATTCTCTTACTCTGATTCCTGCTGGGATGACAACACCGAAAAATAGAAAAAAATATATATCAGGGATTTTCATCGTGTGAGTTCAGGATTCCCCATGCTCTTGCAAAGGGGAAGTGTTCATCAGGCAAAGGATATGAGAAGGAGCCTCAAATTGTCCAAAATCCCAGTAAAAATATTTTTTCCTGTGGAAACCATCACCAAAGCTGGTCACTTTTCAGGCCCTTTATACACCCATTTCCTGAGGTGCATCTACACTGGGGTGCTCCCACTGCTCCAGGGACCCAACACAAACCTTACAGCCCCACACAAACACAGCCCAAGGAGCTGCACCCTTCCTTCCAGACCTGGGTACCTGCAACAGCCACCTCTGTGCTGATTCGAGCCTGTTTCTCCCCAAAACAAGGTGGTCAATTTATCCTTGAAAAGATTGACAACAGCATTCTTGTCTTCTCCTAAAGAGCCATCATTTCACAACTGTAATCTCCACATCGAGACTTTATTCCCTTAAAGTGTCCAAATGCACTGGCAGCCTCAAGGAAGGCACTGAAGTGAGTCAAGCTTAACCCAAAAGAGCTCTCAGCTCCCTGTGAAAGCTCAGACAAGCAGTAGAAAATGAATTAATGCTCCCATAACTGTCATCTAACGGCCCCAGAGCAAGTGAAAAGTTTGTTTTAGAGAACGAAGAAAAGGCACTAAGTAATAAAAGGTGAGAAAAATCCATCACTCCAACAGGTAAATGAAGGTAAACCACTTGAAGAAACAGAGGTAGATGGAGGGAAGAAAACCACAATTACTAGTGTCTGTGACACCCAGAGCCAAAACAAGCTCAGGGGATCAGGAAAGAAGTAAGCATGTGCTCCAAACAACAGCAGAAATTGAGATCTCTGAAGGGACCAAAAGAAACAACCAGCCTGAAGAAAGGAAAAAATGCCTCCCCACCACTCATTCCCTGCCCACAAAATGTTTTGGATTTTTTTTTATTTAAGAGTCTCTTGTATACGTGGTAGAAATTCAGAAAAATAAAGGTCAGGAGAAGCATGGTTTATTGGGAACATTCCTGCATAGCAGACAAGATAGACCTTCTGCAAATTATTCCATGCAGCACTCACATCTTTAATTGCTTCTTTTCCCCTTCCTGGGGAAGCAGACTTGCTTTATTTACTCCAAGAAATATTTTCTCTTTCCTCCCTGTCAAAGAACAAGTTCCCATCTTGGCAAGTGCTCACTGGTTCACTTAATGCTTATCACACCCATGCTAAGGAGAGTGGAACAGGATAATTTATCACTTATTACAATGATTGACTTGCCCAGCTCCTGGGTTCAAGAGCCCCAGAGTGCCCCAGGGTATACAGGATCACAGAAGGAAAAGCTCCATTGAATTAAGCTGCTGCCACACTGGCCCTTTTTGCCTGTCAAACACATTCTGCTGCTCTTGCACTGTTCTCTGAAAATCCCCCATAAAATACAAGTGAAAATCCCTCATCTCCTGTGAGAAAGTACAGCTGGGTTCTGCTCAGGGCATTTCAAACTGCTTGGGGTATTTGTGACCTCCTCTTGCAAAGGCAGCATCTCAGAAAAACCAGAAGTTTATTTTCATGGACTCGCAGGATGGGTTGGGTTGGAAGGGACGTTAAAGCTCCTCTTGTTCCAGCTCTCACCACACTCAGGACACTTTCCCCTAGACCAGGCTGCTCCAAGCCCCATCCAACCTGGCCTTGAACACTTCCAACGATGAGACAATCACAGCTTCTCTGGAAGTTGCTTTGTTCCTCCCAGATCTGAAATCATACCAAACTTAGCAGCCTCAGAGATAGATTGCTATTAAGTATCTACATTTTTCTAGGAAAGAAATATGGCAAACCTTGTTTGCATCTGACTTTGCAAAATCAACACGAGCTCTTCAGAAAGGGCTGCCGCCCACTTTTCTTATTTTTCCCCATTTGGTGGAACATTTTCATTCTGTTGTTGTTTGGAGCAGTATTTTAATATATGCGGCTGAGGCTGCTTAAAATAGTACAGCGAGATACCAGGGATGAGGGGTGGAAAACTGAGCTCTTGCACATCTGGTGTTTCTATTGTTGGAAGTCTTAAATCCCACCTCTCTGGTGGGACAAAATAGGTGTCACTAATCCAATTTCTAAAGTATCATGCATCAAGCTGACATTATTTTAAGACTTAAAAAAAAAAAAAGCCAATTTAAACAAACTTCTGCTCTTTTCCATTTTCTCTGTTCCACAGTTTATGACAGAAGACAGGAGAGAAAGATTGTTTTGGGAACAATGTTTTCAGGACTCTAAAAATAATGTAAAAAGTGCTCTGCCACACTCTCAGCTGTTACAGCCCCAAAAAGCACTGGCTGTCTTTGCTCACAGAGTCACAGTTGTGGAGGGATTTCTACCACACACACAGGACTGACATATTGTGTTTTTCTCCTGGAAACAGCTACAGCACTTCTGGGCTGCAAGGCAAACATGAGCCTCTTTTAATGGCCCTTGAGTCTGGACAAGCGAAATGAGGTGCACAAAGCCAAAGGCCAGGTGAACCTGTGACTCTGAATGGGTCTTCACATTCTTCCCAGGAAGATGAATGGGAATCACGGTTTTGCCAGGGAAACTGCATCTGCTGGGAATGTGGTGTAGAAAATGTGCAAATGTGCTTTCTGCTCCTCTCAGAGCCAAAATTCCTACACATTTCTTGTAAGTCCTTCTTAGATAAGGACCATGTTCAACTGAGTGACAGTGAAGTAAAATGGCAATGCAGGAATAAATTTTGCTGTACACAATATCCTCCATCCACCTGGATGGTTACTCACTGGCACACAGGAGTAGGGAAGGAACCCAAAAGCATCATTGTACATGAAGTCAGATGTGTTGAGGGATGAACAAATCTCACTGAGATATGGAAACCTCTCCTGAAAACCCAGTTCAGAGAGAGCTTGAGATATTTTGTGGTTCTAAGCATAAAGATGCTCAGGATTTTCCACAGATGCTCAGCAGGCAGTAGGACTGTGCCTGAATCTGACTCTGGAAATGCCAGTGGCTCAACTGAGAGATGTGGAGATGATTTACATTGCATTGAGAGAGGACACAGTCCTGCAAGGCTCTTTCATCAGGGGCAAGCAGCAGCCCAGAGGGTGAGGAATGCCGAATCTCTACCACTGTGCACATCCTTCACCTTAATGTGGAGCTGCCCCCAAAGCTGCCATGCACCACTTTTTATGTTTCTCCTGTTGGATATATTTTGGAGCAGGTGTTATATGTGGCTTTTGATGGTGATCCTGTGGGAAGCAGCCATTTGCCTCCTGCCATGTCCTCACACCTAATACTAACTCCTCATTCCCTTTGCTTTGATTTGGGCTTTTTTATCTGTTTCTTTGATTGGTTTGTGTGGGTTTGTTTGTTTGTTTGGGGTTTTGTCTGTTTTGGATTCAGATTTTGTTTGCTTTTTTATAATGACGGGTGAAGTTGGTACAGCCAAAGTCAAAAACATGTAAAACAGGCTCAACTTTCCAAAAATTACATTTGACTGGGTTTAGCTGCATTCCCCAGGCTCAGGATCACCAGTATATTTGCAGGTTTTGCTCGGCACCATCATCTTGCCCAGACTGTGCTAGTTGTTTCACAAGTGGACATTGTGCCAAGCTTCCTTTCAAACA